>BGPT01001604.1:74339-100977 GCA_003297045.1 Symbiodinium sp. clade C Y103 | reverse complement strand
AAGAGTGTCATGCCAAGAGTGTCTTCTCAAGAGTGTCTTCCCAAGAATGCCATGCCAAGAGTGTCATGCCAAGAGTGTCTCCCAAGCGTGTCATGCCCAAGGTGTCTTCCAGGAGTGTCATGCCAAGAGTGTCTCCCAAGAGTGTCTCCCAGGAGTGTCTTCCCAAGAGTGTCATGTCAGGAGTGTCNTGTCATGCCCAAGGTGTCTTCCAGGAGTGTCATGCCAAGAGTGTCTCCCAAGAGTGTCTCCCAGGAGTGTCTTCCCAAGAGTGTCATGTCAGGAGTGTCCAGAGGGTTCGTGTGAGCATTCGGGTTCGTGGGCTGCATCTTGTTTTTTGGACCAGTTGTTGTGGAGCCAGATTTGGAGATATCATGACAGGTGCCGGCTGTAAAAGACCAATCTCCAGGTTCCGTCAAAGCTCCTGCTATCAGGAAGGCTCAAAGAGAGAACAAGAAGATGGAAATGAAATTGGAAGCCTCCATCCAGGTCGGGTGAGGGATCGAACCTGGGCGGGAATGGTGTCATGTTTGGATATGATCCAAGATTTCGAAAATGATGGAAGTTGCAGGGATTGGAGGGAACATTGGCAGCTCCAACTATGTCCCTTATACATCCTTATACTATTTCGACCTATTTCCATCTATATCAGAAATCTACATCCACATTGTCTCCTCATAAAGCGGTGGGTTTCACACCCACATTGTTTGCATCAAGTTTCGCGTCCCAGTTTCCTGGTGCAGCGATTTTATAGTGGCCTCCAGCTGTTCCAACTGGTACGATTCCTGGAGATTTGGGGACATCACAACGATGATGGCCAAAGCTACCCTCCAGTATACTGACATAGCTATGGAAGATCACATTTTTGTTATAAGTAAATCATTTATAAATGGCCATTTTCTATATAGCTATGTTAGATTACTGGAGGGTATGAGGCGGTTTGCGTTCCCAGCCGTGCAATTTTGGATGTTTCCCTCAAGAATGTTCTGGAGCTTTGCTGCTGAAGTCAAGTAGGAAATCCCACCCTTCAGTAAACCAACATAGCTATGGAAACTCCATGTTTTTCATATGATTTCTAGATCATTTCCTTCGGAAGCCATGGATTTGCCAGATCTATGTTGGTTTTCTGGAGGCTAAGATGATCAGTCGTTGTTTTGTTCCAAGACTCGCATGCATTTCCTACACCGACGGCACGGCAAGTTGCTTTGGCTTCTCCCCCAAGCTGCGTCAGGAGCAGGAAAACAAGAAGAAGTGACTTGGGCGGCAGCGTGAAGCAGCGGTGAAGCGGTGGTTGATGGGCATATTCCAATGATTCATGGGATTATATCTAATGGCTCAACCTGTTAAAAATGGAATATTTATGTAATTATGTTTAATGGGATATCCCATTTGGTGTCATCAAACATGGTTTGCCGAGAAATCCACCATTTAATTCGATGATTTTCCCGGCGAACTGGTCCTCCATTTAGTTCGGTGATTTCCAATGTTTGATATGTATTGGCATTTGATATCATAACTGGAGAATAACACCTGAGAAACCTTGGAGAGATTTTATGTGAGTGATTTGAAATATATGTATGTATATATATATATATACATATATATGTGCGCGGGCATCTACAACTTTCGCCGCCATGTGTCTCCACATGTGGTCAAGGCAGCTGTTGTTGGCCATCGAGGCACGGCATGAAACCACCGCTGAAAAAAAACGCACCAAACAGAGGAGTTTTACGTTGTTTTGTGCACATGTTGCAATGTCTATGTACATGTTTCCACTTAGTTGCAAACAGCTATACATACGCAGAATATTGCATACATACAACATGCATGCATATGTATATGTATGGATAGAATTGGTTGTTCAAGAGTTTCTGCAAAGTTATGTTCCCACTGGTCCAAGCTCGGCTTTTTTCGGGAAATCCTCCAAACGGTTGATGTTCGGACAGGCACTGCGATCATCCCAACTGAAGCTGCAAGAACTTAACACTGAAGATACCCTTTGGTTATTTAACATAGCCATGGAAAATGCCCTATAAACGGAGGTTTTAATGGGAAAATAATCCCAAATTAGCCATTTGACATGTTTTCCCAAAGAGAAATCCGCTACTTAGGGAATCTTTCGGGAATCTGTTTATTCTATGAGGGTTCCGTAAGCAAATCCAAGACATGGGAATATCATGGAAATACAAATTAACATTGGGATACAATCGGGGCATAATGGATAAAATTGAAGATATACTTGGGGATGCACTTGGGGATGAACCCCATTAAAGTGTGGGATAGATGGGGATTCAATCATATGGACAGTTAACCAACAACAGCAGGGATATAACGGTAGAAACCCACAATTTAATGGGAATACCGGGGGAATAGAACCCACCATTTACTGATTGGTGCTTTCAATTGACTTTTCAAAGAACCGACTTGGATGATGAGCCCCACTGGCTGAGTTTGAGACATGAAGGAGCTGGCAGTTGGGTTGTGTTAAACGACTCATAAATGCATACATATAAGTATTAATAACGTATATACTGGATATATATATATATATATATACAAAATCACGTAGGTATACATGTCCAACATGATCATCGCATCGGTGCCGGGTGGGCCCCTTGCGCCGTTTGGCCAGGCGCTGTGGGCCCGTGCGCAAGCTCAAGGCCTGGCATGATGGGAAGTCACTGGCGCCTTGGGGGGTCCATACGGAAGATGTTGGAGGGGTATTTACCCTCCAGTATATCGACAGAACTATGGAAAATCACCATTTTGAATGGGAAAATCAACTATGTCAATGGTAACTTTCAATGGCTACGTTAGTTTACCAGAGGGTGAAAATACAGTTTCTCATGTTTTTTCACAAAATTCGCAGTTTTAATGAGGAATATTAGAGTGAAACCGCTTCAAGCTGGGGTTGTAATTCACCAACTTGATAAGATGTGGTGCGTGAAAGTGGTGAACCCACCTGTAAGTAGGGTTCTACCTATACTTATGGGCTGATACACCGAGTAGTTTCCTTTTTTTCTTGGTGAACTCGTGCATCATTTTGGTTACCCCAGCGTGCCAGGTGATGACAAGCAGTCTCAGGCCGGCGGGAGGGTGTCAATCCACAAGTATCCACAAGTCTTATAACCCATTATGAACTATAATCCATTGATCGTCCAGGCGATTTTTGACCACACAAATCGATCCCTTTCTCCATATTTCTCCATTGAATCGCCTCAAAAAAAGGACAGTTACAATTGACAACAACATATTATTCACCGTATTTTTACGAGAGCCACAACCATATCATAACAATATAAAATAATCATATTTCAATCTTATCACAACTATATTATAACCAGATTATAACCCATTGTACATCAATCACGGGGTAGAATTTGAGTGAAATTCTACAGGAACCTCCCTAGATTTCATGATTTTCATTGGAAAATCCATGGTTTCCTGAAGTTTTTCCCTTAAACCAATCCAGTTCTGGGGCGGCTTCCAGGCCACCACCCCCCGCGGCACCATAGCCCGCGGCACCGTCACGGTGCCCGGCACTCCGCCGGCGCCGGGGACGCCCGCGGGGCGGCAGACGGTGGTGGGGAGGGCTTCGATGTGGGGACACCTGGAGTGGTAGGGAGATCCATGGAGAATCTGTGGAAAAGTTGTGGAAATCTATGGAAAGTCTATGGAAAGTCTAGAGAAATCTTGGGAAAATCTATGGAAAGTCTATGGAAAATGACTCAGCTATAGTTGATTTATCATGTGATTTATCGATTGCAATGGTGATTTTCTATCGAAAGCTGTGAGTTTACCTGATGGTATTTGCTTTGAACCCAACAGTTCACCTAGTTCCAAACCAACTTAGCCTTAACTATGCTTGGTTGAAGTAGTTCTACTCTCCTTAAACCTCCCAATCCAATCCCCATATTTCTTGGTCATGGATCTTGCAAGAGCTGCTGGGAGCCAGGGGTTCTTTTAGAGATCCCTACAATTAGGTTGTTTAACATAGTTTAACTGAATATTTTTTATTTGCTCTGGAGATTGTGTTCATACATGTTCTTACACTTTTTGCTGTTTAGTTTGAGCTCCGCAGATTCAATGCGCTTCCTTTGGCAGTGACACTCCCAAGAGGCTGATCTTTAAAGACAAGCCTAGGTTGAACCGATGTCCCAGCGTCCCACATCACCTGGAAGTTATTGTCAACTAGTGGCTGTTAAATCAGATAGTTACCCTCTGGTAAACGGTTACATAACTATGGAAAATCACCATTTTTAAAATGGGAAAATCCACTATTTCCAGCCATTTTCAATAGCTATGTCTAGGACATTCTTGGATATTCTTGGAGTCTTTGTCTCCATAGTTGTTTCGTTGTTTCTTCCTGCCGCTGTTCACTGTCCACATGGTTTTCCGGCAGCCCATGTGGCCAAAGCCACCCTCGACCTCACAAACATGTGCAAATCTTCTTTGTGAGCACATCACCATGGTTATGTCTCATACAAACCAATGATGGGATATTTTTCGGGTGTATCATGCTGGATCTTCATATAGCTTGAATCCAGTTCCACCATCACCACCAGCCTATCCTCAGGCTTGGTGGTCCTGCAGGACAGCGGGAGGGGGAGGGACTGGAAGCGGTTGAACGAAGGGCGGTTTACGTCGAGGTTAAGCCAAGGAAATATTGGTGGATCTATGGCAATGTCCAAAATGATCGAAAAGTTGAATCCTAGAAAAATATATAAACATTGTAAAGTTGAATTACTTTCTGTCGTTTGTAGTTACATGGGGTTACAATTCGGTTACAATAGCTGACGAAAGTCTTGAAAATGAATGTCTTTAGCCAGCAACTGCACTATCATCTCAAAAATGGTGAAGCAATCAAAATGTACATGAAAGTTGCATCGCAAATTGCAGATGTCAAAAAGGAGACCTAAGAAGGACCTTTGTGTCAAACAAAGGAGTGGATAAAACAATGGATTTGGGCCCAAATTGCGAGCTCCAAAGAGATTTCAGATGGTCTATAAGTATACTGAGTCTACTGGCGAGAAAGTTGCCATCTGAATTAGCAAAACATAGCAAAACGAATCTTTTCAGCTTGCTAAATTCAAATGGCACAATCTGTGAACCGTCGATTTATTCCCTAAAATCAGCCTTGAAATCAGCTTAGTAGATACTCAACGGTACTCAATTCAGTTGGCGAAATCTCTAGAAGTCCATGGCCCATCAGTTGAGTAAACCAGTCAGATTGGCCCGAAAAATCGCAGCTCAAGAAGTCACATCAAAATTGCTTCGCCTGTCTCTTCACTCATGGCTTTCTGGACTTTGTCGCTAGTGGCTCTCCTTCCTGGCTTGGGAGAGGCAGCGGATGGTGTGACGGCAGTGCAGTGCCAGAATCGGTCCATTCAGAAGTTCGGCAGACTTGGAGGTGGACCTTGTTATCTTTATAGAAATGGATGGCATGTTGAGTTTTAGGAGAATTTAAATTCATTTAACTATATTTAACTCCAACATAGTGCTGTTTTAAGGGGAAATAAACATGGTGGTCCTTGTTTGAATCTTATTGTTCATCTGGAAACCGGGCGATTTTTTGAACACACATAGCAAATGGATCAGCCTGGAACCCAGCTGAATAGCAGCCAGGAGTAGGACGTCCTCCATGGAAGCGGCGCAAGTGGGCCAGGGCTTCAAGCTATTGACCAACAAATGGGACGGTTGAAGACCAAAACTCGGTTCTGTTTGAAGCAATCATCCTATCAGAAACCAAACAGTTACCATTGTCATGTTGCTTGAACATGCGTCATGCGTGGAACAGTTGGATGCCGAACCAAGGATCAACACTGACTTCAGTCGGCCCTGTCTCTGCGCATTTGACGTGGATCGGACATTGACCGGATATCAGGAATCTTGGCAGATGGCCCATAGATTTTGGTTTAAATTTGATGTTACCTTCTGTTTTTTTCAACATAGCTTATGGACGTATGGTATAGACGGCCCATTTAAAGATGATTTATGATGATTTATGATGAGTCACCTATTAAAGCTTGTGATTATCTATAGCTACGTTGAAGAATCAGATGGTAAGAGCAAAGACTTTGGAGCCACTGAAAGGGCCTTGTTTTGCTATTCAATCCATGGACGATGAACAAATGGTTCGATGTTCGATCCATACTCAGCACCACTGGAAGCACCACTGGATGTCCGTAACTCGCATTCATATACATATATATAGTCATAGTGCCTACACATGTCTACACCATGTTCTTGTGCCGAAATTGCTCAACTTATGTCATTTGAGATATTTGAGAACTGAAGGATCGCTGAAGGAGTTGATGTCAACTTAATCATTTTCACCAGCATTTTGGTGTCCCCACTTATTAGAATTTCTACCCCCTGCCTATAGCTATAGATCTTTAACCTTATGATTGGAGTTTCCAAAGAAAGATGCAAACACCCCACAGGATACCTATGTATGCGCCTGATGATACCTCTCATTACCTCTCAATCTGCGTGAAGTATTTTCACCGCAGTCCCTATCCTTTCACTGCACAGAATGACTCAGGAATTGCTGTCTGAGTGCCCAAGAAATGAGGTGAAAGACGGGGTGACTTGACATTCGAAACTGGTGGGTCTCAGAGTGCCCATTTATGGTCCCAATACCAGAGATAGACAGATAAGATAGATGGATGGATAGATAGACATAAGATAGGTAGATAGATTGATAGATAGATAGATATGTATATATATATATATACAGATAGATAGATAGATAGATAGATAGATAGATAGATAGATAGATAGATGGATATGTATATATATATATATACAGATAGTAGGTACCTAGCTAAGCTACAGTTGGGTCTCCAGATCTAGAACAGTTGATCAGCTCATGTTTGCCCGTTGTTAGGCTTGTTAAGTCCGAGTTTTCCCAATGTGGGACCGTTTGGCAGAGACTTAAGGAACATATTATCCTATAGAAGTTTTTTTTTTTTTAGTCCTTTTCCTGCTTTCCTCACGTCATCTCACATCGTTGTGTTGTGTGTTTTGGTCTATGTGTGGTTCACATCCGATTTTCTCAAACAATTTTGTCGACTAGATTGGTTTCTACCGGGTTTTAATCATGCAGGACACGTGGATGAGAACACACAATTGCTTCCATTTGCTTCCTGCATGGTTTCCTTCAAATCAGGAACCTCATCGGCTATGGAACATGTCCCATTTCATCCCATTTCGTTGGATGATTTCGCGATTATAGCAATTTTCCCATCACGAACTGTCAAAATAGAGGGTATTCCAATTGATCATTACTCATCCATGATTACTCATCCATGAATGTTGGTGATTTTCCCAGTATCCCATCAATAGCCCATTAAATCACGAGTTTTTCATGGGTAAAATCACCATGCCTCATGATATTTCCATGAACCGAAGCCCAGTATTGCCTACGACATTCGCCTCTCTGGGGATTCATCAGGGGATTAGTTCCCCCATGTTCCCCCTCACCTTGACATTTCCACAGTTGAATCATGTGGAATCACCATCCACTACCATAGTAAACCATCTGAAGCCATGGTAAACCCCCCCTGTTCTTCCTACCTTTGCTGACGTTGTTGGGGGAGCAATCAAATTATGATGGTAGAATACTAATGATAATTGTATGATGAAACCATCTTACTATAATTCCATGAACAATGGTTCGGTTTCGCCACTTTAATCAGCAATTAATCATCCAGTAGTAATCCAATCTAATTATCAAATTAGTATATGGGTATGGCTCAAAATTATGAACCCTATAGTTGGTTGGTTTATGTTAATCTACCATTAAAAATGACCATTTTTGGTACCATAATTTTGAGCCATAGCCATATCAGAATAAGAGTTTCATCATGGTTCAGATTTCCAAGGTCAAGGACTATGCGTATCTCTACGCCACACCCCGGGGCTTCGGCTTTCTCACCCTATCGGAGCTGGCGCAAGGTGCGGTTGGAGTTACTTTCTGGGTCCCATGGAACTGGGAAAATCTCAGAATTTTTGGGACATTACAAGATAAAGCATGGGATTTTACAGGAAAACTATGAGATTTTTATAGGAACAGAATTGGATTTGATAGGAAAATTATGGAAATTATTTGAAACAGAACGGGATTCAATGGACAATTTAGAGTGTGTAGCAACCCCAAAATAGAGAACGAACTGTTGGAAACCTGGAGATTCTGGTTGGGAAAACATCACCGAACGAACATCCTGGTGACACACATCTTTTTGGTTCCATTGAAAATGAAATGAATTGAATGGACCGTAGCAAGATTGAATCCATGGTTTGAGGGGTTGAACGTGGCTATTGTGGCATTGTTGGCTGTTGGGTCATCCAACCCGGCAATGCGAAATTCCAGTCCGGCAGGTGAAATCAGATCTACAAACATATGGCATTTGGTGGCCAGGTTAGATTGCAGGAGGCGATGTGCCCCATGATTGTTGGTGAAAGCCCCTTTCATTATCCACACATATATGTCAATAGAGAGAAATAAGTATTTATAAAATACTGCAAATATATCTATACGGGAGTCTATATGCACTTCTATACGTAGAATCATGTATGCATAGCTGCATATCCCTTCGACGCACATACTGTGGGCGCTGCAGGCTTGAACAGCACCTTTTGCCGAAGATGTTATTTGGGCGTTGCATCTGCGGGTGGTGCTGGGTTGGATGTGTCTTGGCAACAATCTCTTGGGCTTGCTGGGAGAAACAGAGTGTTTTGTTGGATTTTGAAAAAAATGTGCGCAAAACTTGCCAGTTGGGGGATGTCTATGCCACCATGAATAGATATTTATGATATCTGATATTTGATGAAAAAATGTTGTAAGATGAAAATAAATGATAGGATTCCCTACTAATGGTGGGATGACCCCACATTCATCCCATGTAACTCAACGCACGACGATGGAGGATGCACCACTTGGAGGACTGAAACACATCCCACCATCACATGGCTGGGTTCCCCCAAAAAAAGGGAGACTCCAAAGCTACCCGATGTTCTCCATTCATCTTCCCAATATTGTTCATGTGCGGAAAACTCACGCTGCTTACCCATTGCTGACCTGTTCGGAAAACCTTGATAAGATTAAGATTATAGCAACTGAGCCTCTTTGATTTAGCCACAAATTAGCACAACAAAAAGATCCATTCTTTGTTCATCTGATACAATTCAATGATACTCCATGATATTCATAGATTCATATAGACATTGACATTCATATAAACATTAATATCTTAAACATTCATGTATACAAACATAGATCTTCCCCATGCCCGTCATCGCCTTGTCCCAAGGACGAAAAAGCCGTGCTCCTCTCTGTGCTCCATGCTGCGGTGGACGAATCGCTATCCTCGGCACTGCCCAACTGGACGACGGAGGAGGATCCATCGCAGCAGATCGCGCCTCGGACGCGGCGCGTTTCCCTTGGGGGAATGGGAACTGAACGGATCTAGAGCCTTCAAATAGCCCCAACGAAATGGTGAAAGTACCAACCAAGTATGGGGGTAAAATAGGGCAAAACCACCAATTTTATGGGAATTGAATGGATCTAGATGGAAATAGGGGCCCCTAGTTACCACACAATTCGATGCTTGGAGACACCATGGGGAATCAACCAACCCCTCAGGTTGGTGACCCTAGCAACACTTGATGCTTCAAGCCCAGGAGAGCGAGGCTCCGTTTGTGGTGTGGTGCGGGGAAGGCGGGAAGCACCGCTGCGTCAGCAAGATCGTTGAGTGGTACAGCAGCGAACGCAATGTGACCATTTTGGACGAAGATGTGCACCTCAGCATTGCAACATATTGCAACCTCCATGAAGGCTATTTTGATACAACTTCATCATGTGCCACAAGTATCTATAATACAGATGGGACCATTTGCCAGCCAGCTAATGCTCCGTGTTTTTAGGATTGGCAACGGCAGTTGTCTTGCCCCGTTATTTGACCACATAGTTATTCCCAATATCCAATCACATCCAATGAACATGGTTTGAAAATGTTTGAAATGAGAACTTGTTTCCATCTGCTTTCGGTTATCCAATCACACTATGTTCAATCATAACAACGATTTCTGTGGAATCACAACCATAGACCATAGACAAACCTCGGGACCCACTGAGTCTGGTCATTCCGGAAGTGGATGGCGATGGCGATTTTGGTTCCACAATATACTTGGCCATACTTGGTGGGCATATCATGGCATATCCACGTATGTAGATAGCCCTTACATAGACCTTGTCTATGATAGGTCTGTTGAGGTACCTGAAACGGGCACTCTCCCAAATTTGTCTCTGTCGGGTTGGTGAGTTATCCAGAAGTATGGGAATCATGTAAGATATCACCATTATATCCCATATCATACTGTATCTGCAATTGTGGTGGGTTCATCTCCATCATAAACCATTGCCAGTTGGCCATATCCCCAGTATATCCCATCATATCCCAATATGATCTCTTTTTTTGTGTGATATACACCTCCCGTTATTAAGCATCGGTACGGAAAATGGTTGATTTATTGATGATTTATATGATAATTTGCCTATCAAACATGGTGAGTTTCCATAGCTGCTACGGTAAATAACTAGAGGGTACCCGTATGTACCCGCATCTATCATATATCCCATCATATTCCAAATAGAATCATGCAAGATTTCGTAGCTACCCCCCCATGATATCCGCAATCTTTAGCCTCGGTAAAGCCCAGTTCGGGGACGCTCCAAGGTACTTCTTCGATGACAAGGAGGACAACATCCGTCCCTTCGCCAGCACGGACTACAACGCCCTGCAGGTCAGCTGCGAAAGTCGTACCTTGGTCCTAGCTGAAGATATGGAAACTGGAAAAAACCGGGAATCTTCTGGGGGGTTAACCAGTTAACCATGAGAATTATACGGGTACCAGGCTATAATCAAGAATTTCATGGGGTATAGTATGATTATCTCTCAAATTATCGATTTACTGCGGATGCCGGACATCTGATGATTCTGTGAAATTTATTATAGGGTACAATATGGTATTATGAAGATGTTCATAGAAATATTATGGGAAATCATGGGTCTATTCTCCGGTAATTTAACATGTTGAAAATGGCCCATGAAAGTTGATGATTTACCTATCAAAAGTGGTGATGTTTCATAGCATACTGTTGGTTTACCCCAGGAACTTGTTCACGGAACTAAAGATTGGAATCCTAGCCTTGGGTTGGCTAACATGGACCCGAAAACCAGGGATGTTGTCCCTCTTGGTTGTTCAGTGGTGTCACCCCTCACTTACTCAACCAGTTGGGCAAGGACCAACTTGAAATTGGCAATCAATCATGTGCATGCGGGCAATTTAACATGGCTATGGGCAATAACCATTTTACAGGTAAATCATCTATAAATTTGCAATAGCCCATGGTTATTTAGATTGAAGTACCGCAGGGCTACAAGGTAGTTGTTTTTTTTTTTTTGAGGGGGGGTGAGGTGGAGAATTGTCGTTGGATTTTTTCATTGAAGCAAACATCATCAACAGTAAACATTAATCCATGATGGTTGGTTCTAGCATTTGAGCGCCATAATCAATCTAGATCTATGTAAAATCTGTAAACCTTATCTAATCAATCCATCTATAGTCTGAATCTAAATCTATTTTAATCTAAGCTCATACTGTCTATATATACAATAGCAACTATTTTATATAGATTCTTGATAGATAGATATGCATATATATATATATAGTACATGTATAACATATACTTACTGGTGCTTAGCAGGGAATGGGGGAATGACCTATAATAACCATTAATAATCATCCCATTCCCCCATTCCCTACTAAGCACAAGTAAGATAACATATATATTGTATATATAATTTTCCAACCCCTTGACTTCAATCCGTTGACACCAGGCGACGGCAGCCGTGGACTCTGCGGGGGTCTTCCCAGTGAAGTGACGCCTGTGCGTGGCGTGGCGCTCTGTGCAGATGGCGCGCAGGTGTGCTTGGAAGAGCCATGGCGCTGAGTAAATCATGGGATATGAATGGTTTACCCTCTGGTAAGCTAACAGTTTGCTATTGAAAATGGCCATTTATAGTGGATTTTCCCATTCAAAATGGTGATTTTCCATAGTTATGTTAGTTCACCAGAGGGTATAATATGGATATTAATGCTTCATAATGGAGAATAATGGTTCAGGATGGTTTGAATAATCACCTCCCTAAAAATCCTACCTAAAAATCCTACTAACCCATGGTTTTTAGTGGGTATTTAATATACGGGGCAAGGGGTTATGTGTCAAACTATGGGAAACTAGCAAACTTGATGGGAAAGATTGATGATTGGTATGATATTTTGGTTGGGTCGAAGGCTCATTGTTTCATCACAATATCAACCCTTCTGATCACTACTCTAAATATGTATATATATATAGATTATATCATATATCAGAACGGATGATTATTAGAGATGTCATGAGATCGCCCGTAATTATGTGTATATACACAGAGAGCTGGGTACTACAATTGATGATAAACGTTAGCCGCCGGATGGCGATGATCAACATCAACATTGCAGAGGTGACTTTAATGCTATGTCTCATGTATCATTAAAGATGTTATTTAGACCAGATATATTAGCTACATGTTTCCAAGTGATAAATGATCAACATCCAATGTCATGTGTCCTTTTGGGCTACATCATAGTTGTTTCCTTCCCATTTTGGTACCCAGGTTCTTATAGCGTTTTTCGTGGCCCGTAAGTACCTATCAAGAAATGGTAAAGGTTTAAGAGCATCAACATTGAGAGGTGGAATCTCATTTGTTATACGATCTTTGGGGTTCAAGGTAGGTTTCTGCTTAAACAATCTTAAACACATGGGCAGAGGTATGATTTGGAATAGCTGGCTGATACACCCGACAAATGGATATGTTGAACTTTTGCAGGTCATTGATACTCATCTGAAACACGAGATGCGATATTTTCTACGGATTTGGGGTTTTGGCAACATCAGAACCATCCTCAGTGTCTCAAGATGATCTTACCCTGTGGTTATTTAACAGTTCGCCATGGAATAGCTGGCTAATTTTGGATGATTTCCCAGCTAGAAACCTCCATTTAGTTCGGGGATTTTCCATGGCTAAAGAACCAGATGGTAAATGATCAGCCCATTCGGAGCTGGACGTTTCCCAATCCCACCATCCCCTTCCGTCCCCAGGACATCGACCATCCGCCCCTGGACACGTCCAACGCGGGCCACAGTGCCCTGGCTGCCGCTGCGTGGCTCCTGCTGATGTTGCAGTGAAGCAGGCGGATGTGTCAGGGTAAAGAGCCAACATGTCGAATTTTCAATGATCTTGGAAGGGGGATGGGGCGTTTGCACACCCATCTTCAAGTTGAAAAACTTAAAGTTGATGATCCTTGAGCCTCATTCAAGGCCTTCAGCAAACACATCATCCACCAGATCCGCCAAGGGATGAACATTCTCCTGGCGTAGAGTCGGCTCAAAGCCGTGCACGGTGCAAAGGCGCCCAGCTATAGTGAGCCCGTCAATAGGACGGGCTGAAACTGCAAGATAAGTCGCGCGCACAGCGTGGAACAGTGCGTCTCTCAAGGAGTTACTCAAGGAATTGTAAAGAGGATAGATGGCGGATTGTAGTTGTAGAACAATATGTGTTTATTTTGTGTGCACCATTGCGTACACCCTCGTGTGAAGACATGTTATTTGCGCCTGGAAAGCCTCCTGGCCAGCATCGATTGGCCGTTTGCTTTTTGGTTTCCAGCACGAGGAAACACACGAGACCTCAAAGTTGTCAACACAATATCCTGAACTATCATGGAAACATATTTGGGATTGAGATTTATGAATATGTATTTCATATTATTTCATGATGTTTTATATTTTATGAACATGTAATATGGTATAAGATGTATAGATTTGTATATTTATATATATATATGACATTTCTCCACATGAATGTTCCCATTTTGCCGGCAACGGTGGCTCTTTTCGGAAACTGCGGGATTGAGGAGCTGTCATGGAGCGCATCTTGCAGAGTCATCGGGCAGATATCGCCAATGGACACCAGCGGAGGAAGGCCGCCTGGTCCTGGTGGATGTTGCGCTGATTTTTGGTCCAGGTCTACCCGGGGTTTCCTGAAGGCATATGGGGGTGCCCCCCCCCAAAAAAAAAAAAAATTGGGGGTACCTCCATTTATGGAAACCCTGATGAGAGTGGAAAATCGGATGGTGAATATTTATTCTAATGCAATCTACTGGGATAATTGTGGTTGATATGTACTTGAGCATCTTCAGTTGGATTAATTGGCATTAATGTTGGCCTTCATCATGGGATTAGCTAGATGAATGAAACACTGATGGTTAATTCCAAAGTTGGAGACAGGGATAGCCTACAGGAGCCCACTATAAGCCAGATCTTTTTCAGATCTCTTTTGACAGTTCAAACATAGACCATCACTGAGGACTGATTATTTTTTGCAATTTCTCCCTACAGTAACCATGAGTTACAGTGAGGTCGTTGTAAGGTTGCTACCCAGGGGCTAGGAATACTGGTTTCACCCCTAGCTGAGGAGCGATCTCAAAGTCCAGAACATATGGTAAAACCATGTAAAACCCATGTAGAAACCACACATCTTACTATGTATATATATATATATAATGCATATTACCATCAGTTGGCCGGTAGAAGTCATCCCCAACATGGTAGGTTTGTTGAAGTTGATTGCAGGTTTCCCACATTTGGTTTACCTGGTGGGGGCTGTGAAGTGACCAGGGGCGGTAGGTGACCCTGATCCGAGGCATTGATGAAGTCCCGAAATGATGGGAATGCTGGGACCTGTTGGGAAGCTATAGTGAATGTAGGTAAAAAGCTATAGTGTAAAATATACAAAACGGTAAAAGTATGTAAATATGAGGTAAATATTGTTTTGTAAAGGGTTTGGTTCAAGGACAACACCACCAAACAACTGCCAAACGGACCCTCTCCCGGATGCAAAACTTGCTGTGCTGGAAGGATATTTTGGAAGACATTCGGAAGCTGCAGGAGCAAATCAAAGAATCTGTATCTTTGCTGAGATGGGGGCGGGCTTGATGATGTTTCAGATTTGTTTCATGGACATGGCATCCCCCAATACCTGAAGATATTCATACTTTGATATCATTATAATATACGTATACATGCACAATCATGCGTACAAGTAGGTGTGTTCATATGTCTAATTCAAACAAGTGTTGTATCACTACACCAACCCCCCTCTACCCCGCCTCAGGAACCGAAGCCTCCGGACCCCGAGTCCGCCGCGGACGCCGAGTCCGCCGCGGACGCGGAGCATCCGCCGGGCGCGGCGACCGGTGATGCGGAGGCTGCGGTGACGGAAGGCGGCGACAAGGTGGTGACGGAAGGCGCGGCGGAATTTCTGTGGTAAAGCCAATAGCAAAACCATTTGATGGGTAAATATGAAATATTGATAGTCGAGGTTAATCGACTACTATGATTTTATATGATTTTATCATTGTTAATAACTTAATCAGTAATCAGTATGAATATCATTCAATAATAAGATTGTTATTTCAATAATCAGTGGCCATTTCAGGAACCGATTCATTGCCATTGAGGTACCTGCCATATATAAGGTCTATATAGAGGCAATGTAATATCCCCACTTAAATGTACCTCCATTTTAGGATGCTGAAATTCCTACTGATGATGTCAAATAGAAATAAATTATGAACTGAGGCTTTACATCATCTCAATACGGTCAATTTAGATGTGATGTTACATTATCCAGTTGTGGCCCATTATTTGAGATGATGTAAAATCTATGTCACCTTGAATGGTTGGTAAATGGGCGTGTTTATTAGTGGGTTTTCCACATAAATCCCATCCCCCTGATATTGAAGACATGTAAATATGAAATGCCACCCTTAAAGCCCTTGTGTAGTTATAGTTGGAATATCATATATAAAATGTTATAAAATGAATATCACATGCTTGGTATATTATACCATTAAATGCCACGGTTATTCCTATGGGCTCTGCCATTTTTCGGTGTTTTGCTTCATATCTCACAGCGGGCAGGCGAAGAGGCGGCCGAAGAAGAGCTGACGGTGGACTGGCTGGGCCTCAACTCACGGATTGGCAAGGCCCAAGCCGAGTCAACGGGGAGCCACAAGAAATTGAGGGGTGGATCCAGCAATAGAGAGCTGTCCTAATGCTGGCAAACTCAATGGCAGAAGCAATTACCATTGGGACATGGTTGATACCCGTTGATACAAACTCCTGTCATTTTTGTGGCTGTAAACTAAAGGGCTGGGGGTCTGGGGGCCAACTCGGAGCATGTTTGGGGCTGTATGTTGGCAACCTACAGCACTTGGAGGCGGCAATGCGGGCTTTAAATTGCAGGGCTGGGGCTCTGGGGGCTAACTTGAGGCATGTTTGGGGCTGTATGCTGGGAACCTACAGCACTTGGAGGCAGCAATGCGGGCTTTAAATTGCAGGACTGGGGCTCTGGGGGCTGACTTGAAGCATGTCTGGGGCTGTATGCTGGGAACCTACAGCGCTTTGGAGGCAGCAATGCGGGCTTTAGATTGCAGGGCTGGGGCTCTGGGGGCTAACTTGAGGCATGTCTGGGGCTGTATGCTGGGAACCTACAGCGCTTTGNTTGGAGGCAGCAATGCGGGCTTTAGATTGCAGGGCTGGGGCTCTGGGGGCTAACTTGAGGCATGTCTGGGGCTGTATGCTGGGAACCTACAGCGCTTTGGAGGCAGCAACGCAGGCTTTAAACTGCAGGGCTGGGGCTCTGGGGGCTAGCTTGAAGCATGTCTGGGGCTGTATGCTGGGAACCTACAGCGCTTTGNTTAAACTGCAGGGCTGGGGCTCTGGGGGCTAGCTTGAAGCATGTCTGGGGCTGTATGCTGGGAACCTACAGCGCTTTGGAGGCAGCAATACGGGCTTTAGATTGCAGGGTTGGGGCTTTGGTGGCCAGCTTGAAGCATGTTTCGGGCTGTATGTTGGCAACCTACAGCACTTGGAGGCAGCAATGCGGGCTTTAAATTGCATGGCTGGGGCTCTGGGGCTAGCTTGAAGCATGTTTGGGGCTGTATGTTGGCAACCTACAGCACTTGGAGGCAGCAATGCGGGCTTTAATTGCATGGCTGGGGCTCTGGGGGCTAGCTTGAAGCATGTCTGGGGCTGTATGTTGGCAACCTACAGCACTTGGAGGCACAGGCTTTAAACTGCAGGGCTGGGGCTCTGGGGGCTAGCTTGAAGCATGTCTGGGGCTGTATGCTGGGAACCTACAGCGCTTTGGAGGCAGCAATGCGGGCTTTAGATTGCAGGGCTGGGGCTCTGAAGGCTAGCTTGAAGCATGTTTCGGGCATGTTGGCAACCTACAGCACTTGGAGGCAGCAATGCGGGCTTTAAATTGCATGGCTGGGGCTCTGGGGGCTAACTTGAGGCATGTTTGGGGCTGTATGCTGGGAACCTACAGCACTTGGAGGCAGCAATGCGGGCTTTAGATTGCAGGGCTGGGGCTCTGGGGGCTAACTTGAGGCATGTCTGGGGCTGTATGCTGGGAACCTACAGCGCTTTGNTTAAACTGCAGGGCTGGGGCTCTGGGGGCTAGCTTGAAGCATGTCTGGGGCTGTATGCTGGGAACCTACAGCGCTTTGGAGGCAGCAATACGGGCTTTAAACTGCAGGGTTGGGGCTTTGGTGGCTAGCTTGAAGCATGTTTCGGGCTGTATGTTGGCAACCTACAGCATTTGGAGGCAGCAATGCGGGCTTTAAATTGCATGGCTGGGGCTCTGGGGGCTAGCTTGAAGCATGTCTGGGGCTGTATGTTGGCAACCTACAGCACTTGGAGGCAGCAATGCTTGGGGCTGTATGTTGGCATTAAACTGCAGGGCTGGTGCAGGGAGCAAGGGGAGGCAGGCCCAGTTGTGCTTGGAAATGGGAACACAAGATGGAGTGGGCCGGGTGCATTTTTTGATATTCTTCAGGTGCACTGGCAAATACGTGCCAAGATCCACACTTGGGAACAGGTCCAATTGCTGCTACAAATTTGGCTGAAGGCTGATGTCACCCATTGTCATCCTTTTGACTGTGGTGCGGCTTGTAATTGGCCATTTAGCAGCTTTCCACCAGCAGCCAATCATCAGCCAGTTGTGCATTCAGGCCCATCAAGGTCTTGAACATAGGTTTCTACGAACCCTGGGGTGGGATGATTGCCTAGCGTTTTATACATGTGAATATAGAATCGCTCATATTTTGGGGACTGCACATGCTATTCAGTCCGGTATAGCTGGGACAATACCTAGCTATCAAATCTATTTTTGCCAACACTTCCCAACTATCAGGTGTTCCAACTTCTCAGGCCGGCACTAAGCAGTTTCCTTTCGGCTTTCTAACAGGGCAAGCGAAAATCCTTTGGAAATTGTTCCTAAATAAAGCACCATTGTGAGGAATTTTCCCTTCCTCTATACTGACCTCCACGATTCCAGGATGGGTCAAAATTGAAATACCACGAGGCAATTATGTTGCCATCCGTTTTGAGCGTTGATACTGATACCATGTTTACTTTTACTGTTACACATGGATTATCCCAAAACATCCATCATCAGTGGTCCCAAAGCCATGTTTGATGATTACATTCAAGCGGTCGATGGGTTGATGTTCGTGATACAGATTGGTGATGTATTAGATTCCAAGATGTGATTCAATAGTTATCACGAACATCAACATAGTTATTCCATCATGGAAACATCTAATACATCATGGATTGATGTATTCCAAGGTTAGATTCCATTACTTGGATCTCGACCGCCGTTCACACCACTCGGCCCCACTGGTCTTTGCCACGCCAGGACAAAGAACATCCTGATGTGCCTTGACAGTATAGCAGTGGTTGCTGCTGTTGCTGCTGCTGTTGTTGTGGTTGTTGCTGGTTCATCTATGTTATAATATGTTGTAGTTATTATAGTCAGTTTTTGTTCAGTTTTTATTGATTGGAAAGTATTGGCTTTTGTCATTATCATCGTCATTATCATTACTCATGTTCACTGATTTTGTATCATGACCACAGTATGGAATGATGATGTTTGGGGGCAACCTACCCATGTCCACAGAGCATCCAAAGTTTCGAAGTTGGGGAACTGCATGAAACACTGGGCATGGTATGCAACATGGGGTAGGCAAAGATACTGTATCATATAGATATATCCCGGAGACTTGACTTAGCCATGTTTAGAGGAAAGGTGTCTTCCAATTAATTCCTTGATCTGGCAGGGTCGAACTGTTATATGATTTTGGATAGTAGCAGGTACCAGAAACGTGATGCCAAAACATGCTCCACGAAATGACCCAGCCAGTCAAATCTTCCATCACATGAGCATGAAATTCGGGGGTTCGACCTGATGCCAGGTTGCCTTACCCAATCACGTGGCGGAGAGGAACATCTTTAGAAAACACCTTTGGGAGACTAGCCATGTCAGAATTGGTTGGCAACCCTAAGAGAAGATGAAGTAACATTCCATTAAAATGGTCACGGATTACTTTCAATTTCTTATATTTTTTGGAGTTGCTGCATTGCATATTACATATACCCTCTTGTTATTTCACATAGCCATGGAATAGCTGGCTAATTTTGGATGATTTTCGCAGCTAGAAACCTCTATTTAGTTCGGGGATTTTCCATGGCTATGTTAGTCATATCCAGAGGGTATATATGGGTATGGCTCAAAATTATGAACCCTATGATTGGCTGGTTTATATTGATTTAAAATTAAATAACCATTTTTGTGGTACCATAATTTTGAGCCATAGCCATATCTTATATGCAGGGTACCTGAGATGGCCCACCGGTGCGAGTCCAGGCATCCTCACCTGCCGCCTCAGGCGTGGGGAAGTAGAATCACTGGATTGGTTTAAGGGAAGATCTACAGGAAACCATGGATTTTCCCATGAAATTGATTGGGGTTTCCTGGAAATTTTCCCTTAACCCAATCCAATGAGAAGAAAATCACCATGATCTATTTTCAGACAAACCCATGTTCTAGATACTTCTAGATCTCCGAGATGATCCTGATCCTGTTTTTTTTCCTGGGGATGGTGTTTATTCGTTGAAGCGCACATCTTGATCTACGAACTGATCCCATGCTGCTGATTAATGACTTCTATGCCCAAAACCATGAGCCACCAAAATGAACAGACTGAATACTAAATCAGGGTTTCTGGGATGAGAACAGGACTCATATAATGTTTGAGTGTGTAAACAAGCTTCTTTACTGTATTTCGAGGTGAGTTTACCAGAGGGATGTATGGAGATGATATATGAGAAGATAGAGCTAGGGCTAGTTCGAGCAACCACTACGTATCGCTGATTGTTGCTTCGAAAACCAATGCTATGTTCGAGGGAATCAACTTTCCCACGTTGTACGCGACGAAAGAGAAGTTTGGGGGAACTATTCCATGTACCGGCTGTTTATTTGGCATAGCTATGGCAAATGGCCCATTTATATCCATTTATAGTATTTCATAGTTGGTTTACATTGATTTACCTATGAAAAGTGTGTTTTTTTTTAGCTATCTTAGTTTTCCAGAGGGTACGCATGTTTGTTGGTTCCCTTCGGGGCACCTGTCGATGGCCCATCTTCTAGGAGAGCATTGGCGTCCCAAACCTGGCTTAGAAAACGTGAAAAGTTCATGGCATCCCTGCAGTAAATGAACATGAACAGGGAAATGTAGCCATGAAAGATCATTTCTTGTGGCTTTCAAAGGAGCCTCACTATTGATTAAGATGATTCAAGATGATTGTCCTTTTGAATGTTTGGATCAAGATGCAAAGTTGGTTCCCAGAAGTTAATTGTGTGAGGTGAGAATCATTCATATTTTAATAGCAGGCTTGATCTGTCAGACTTCCCACACTCAAAACCCATATTTCCACCACTAAAATCACCAACTTTGGTTTCGTTCAAAAGATCATCTCGCACATTTGCTGCTTAATTATATAATGACACCACTTTTCCAACTTTTCTATTCTTTGTCTTGGATAAAAACCCAATGTTTGACCCCGTTTCCCCAGAGATTTTGCAGCTTCTCAACCGTGCTGCTTGTTGTGGTCAGGTCGTTCCACTCCCAGCGGTGCTCCTTTACCCGGCGGGGGTGCACATGAAGGAGGCGGGTCATGGTCAACGAACTGGTTGAAGCAACAGAAAATGTGTGATTAAACCCGCAAAAATGGTGAAACATGTGGATATGGCGAAGACTTCTAGCTGGTGAGTTTTAATGAGTTCTAAGGATTGTAGTTAAGATTATTCAAGTACTTTCAGTTAAGATGTGTCACACACACACACCAAAAAAAAAAAACATTCATGAAGATCATGGCTGACGCTGGCCTGGTGGTTTGAAAGATTCAACCTGCTGAGATGCCTGGTACGTTCCTACCACTCGGTGGTTACACGACGTGGATCATCCGATCACAACTGGTTGATTTAACTATTCTGAGGATTTTACCAGGCCTTCAGGCGTTTGGAATCACGAGAATTTGCCCAGACTGTCATGCTGATCAACATTGATCAACCAAGAAGATTGAGACGTTTTGATGTATGTTTTCCAAGTGTAGCATCGGACGTTTTTTTTCGCATATCCCATGACTGACATTCGTGACGATTGTGACAGGACTGGGGTGCTTTTGAGCCAATGATAACCCCAATCTTGGAACGGTATTAAACAATTAAACGGTTATTTCGGCAATAAAGGGGAAAACTAGATATGGTCAAGTGGAGAAAATGGGTTACTGGGCACCAGTGCCGTGATCCCGCAGGGCACTGGATGGAGGGGTTCAAATTGAAGCCGAGCTGGCGAAAGCTGAGCATGCTGAGCTGGTTGTGCTTTGTTTTGGTCATGAAAGTAGACCATATCCCACTTTGGGGTACCAGATGTTGAATGATATTGACCCCTGCCCACATCTCATATGCGAGTGTTTCTGCATGTTTCTCACCAACACATAAAATCCAAGATCAAATTTCAATTGGCCTTGATTAGAGCAATGGTGTCAGCAGGCATGGCTCACACGGTGCTTCTCCAGAGTGATGGCAGTGCTGTTGCCATCGGAGCCAATAGGGATGGACAGTGCAACATACCAGCTTTGGACGACGGACTGGCATACACTCAGGTTTCTGCAGGCGGTGGTCATACAGTTCTTGTCCGGAGTGATGGCAATGCTGTTGCCATCGGAGACAATGTATTTGGACAATGCAACATCCCACCTTTGGAGGAGGGAATGGTATACACCCAGATTTCTGCCGGCTTTCATACAGTACTTCTCCGGAGTGATGGCAATGCTGCTGCCATCGGATTCAATGGAGCTGGACAATGCGACATCCCTCCTTTGGAGGAGGGAATGGTATACACCCAGATTTCTGCAGGCTTTCATACAGTGCTTCTACGGAGTGATGGGTGTGCTGTTGCGGTCGGAGACAATGAAGAGGGACAATGCGACATCCCACCTTTGGATGAAGGACTGGCATACACCCAGATTTCTGCAGGTGCGAAACATACAGTGCTTCTCCGTAGTGATGGCAATGTTGTTGCCATCGGAGACAATAGATTTGGACAATGCAACATCCCAGCTTTGGATGACGGACTTGCATACGCCCAGGTCTCTGCAGGCGGTCATCATACAGTTCTTCTCCGGAGTGATGGCAGTGCTACTGCGACCGGACACAATCATTTTGGTCAATGCAACATCCCAGTTTTCAATGAAGGCATGGCATGCACGAAGGTTTCTGCAGGCGGTGGTCATACAGTTCTTCTCCAGAGTGATGGCAATGCCGTTGCCGTAGGAGACCAGGGAGATGGAAGATGCAGCATTCCGTTGCCAGAACCTGGAGTCGTCTATGTTGGCGATGCCCGTGGGAGCGACTTGGCACTACAGCTAGAGCTGATATGCTCCCAGGATGATGCAGTGACGCTGATCTGCTCGACTCTGGCTGGGGAAGAACGGCTTTGTTTAACCGCACCCGAGGTTGATTCGGCCTGGGAGACGCACAAAAGGATTGCCCGTGAATTGAATGTGATCCTTTCAAATCTCCAACTTGTTTTGCCAGATGGGCGGTTGTTGGCCCAAACCTGCCTTGCAAATCCAGCTATCTCCATTGCTGAGGTGGCTCAAAGCACCAAGCGCGGGCGGCTCTCATAATTTCAAAATGTTTGAAATCACAATTAGATACAAGTATAGATACAAGTAGTGCATACAGGGGTCCTTACATAAGTGGTTACTGCACCGGTTTGGTGGATGAAAAATCATCACTTCGAAGCCTTCAAATATCGTGAAATGGTGGCTAAACAATGATCATAACTTCCCCGAAAGGTGAAGATCATAGAGAGAAGGATCCGGGAGCACCAGACGACACTGTTGGCCACCACTGCTATGTCTCCGCGTGTGAAAAACCAACAATGGCCACGTGTTAAATAGCTGCGGCTGGTTGCCGACAGATTTCTGTGTGTCCAATCCGTATGATATTGTTGATTATGGGGCCTGGCATATTCATCCACAATCATGGGGATCCAAACCAGCAACTGCAACAATGATAACAATGATGATCTGACTGTCTCACTAACAATAATCGGAAAATGCCCTCAATCAAACGGGACACTTAGACAAAATTGCAGTAATGTTATCAGCAGGACAGTCATCTATAGTGTTTCTCAATTTGTTCATTGCCCGGGTAGCTTATCAATGCTTATCAAGTCACTTGCCAATGTTCGTCATGCATATCATTCCCCATTTTGTCGGGGAGGCGGGCAATGAAGAAATATAGTTTCAGGACCACCATATATGGAGATGATTGGTTCAAATGGTTTGCCACCTGAATTTCATTGATTTTTTTTATGATTTTTGTTGATTTCTTTTCTGTGCATGTGTTCTTTTGTTTTCCGGTTTGCCCTGTCAGAGGGGATAATGTGCCCTGAAGCATGGTCCATTTGGGTTCAGCGAATTTCAGCGAGCACTGTAGGTTTGGAACTAAGATAATGGCTTACTGTAGGTATTAAAGGACTTTAAAGGGTGGCCATGATTGCATGGCAAGCGGACAGCCAGTTGGTGCTTCTATATCCATAGAAGGTCTCATAAGATCATGTTACATGTTCCACTGCTATAAAAGACCAGGAAATGATTGGATTGACAGGGTGTTCATGCCATTTGGTAATATGTGAGCACCTTTTTCTTCTCACTTTTTTCTCGAATGTGACAGGAGGAAGATCTTTCTTTTGTTCTCTTCGAGCAGTTGGCTGTGCCAATTTTCTGGGTTGGACTGGCATCTGTGATGGGGCTTCATTAGATTTTATTAGATATAAGTGTACTGTATTGTTTCTAATTCATAAAGATAGTAGTGTTTATTGCTACTGTATTGTATTATTAGACATAATGCTCGGGTCGTTTACATGTAAGGGACCATGCTGCACAGGGTGCTGGCACTTGTTCACCTTCCTACCGGATGATATTCCCAACCTGTCGCCCGTTCAAGGATGGCTGGATTTTCACCATCCCAAGATATCCCAAACGATCCTCAAATATCCCAAAAATGCGTTTGAAATCCATTGGAGGTGGGAATATTATCCTAACCTGGCCACATCTTCTTCTTTCTGAAGCTTATTGTGTTTACAGATTCATGATATAATTTGTGTGAATTCTCATGAGGAAAATGTTGCAGAGTTTCTTGTGGATTTCCAGGCCTGTTAGTTAAGGATTGACCTGTAAAAAGATCAATTCGAGGCTGTCGTTGAATAGTAGTGAGCACAGTGTTCTCATATTGTTATTTATCATTTTTTCCATAGAAAACTTCAACAGAAAGAACTGGAGCCCCTGTTCACACGTGTTTTGTGTTGTTTTGTTCGATTGGTTTGGTTGGGGGCTGTCGGTTTCAAAAATCCGTTTCCACGGCGCCGAAGGCGAGACCATTGAAGAGGAATCATCATCATCTTCAAGTATCTCGGTTGGATTGGGTTCACCCACATTGGGTGGATGGCCATCAATACAGTAATTAAACCTACCAGGGGGAGGTCAATAATCAACCTACCAGGGATGGCTTATAGCATCCATTTATGGTGTTTTTGGGTCTGGTTTCTTATTGGGTTAACCACATGAATAGGGATTTATATGCCACCTGATCTTCATTGGCCGCCCCTTGGCGACTCATTTGGTCGTTACGGTTTTCGATTCCAAAGGCCACCCAATTTGGAGGAGGTAAGCCATGGCACTTCGGTGTACTGTATAACCAAATTATCCAGGTATATTTAGCTGCTTTTGAAATACACCCAAACATGGTCAACTTTTGATCGTGGTTCTATGTCTGAAGTTCTCTTTTGATAGATAATCCCAGGTATATGTGAAGAAATCTATAGATATGTGATGATATGTGTAGATTATGTATTATTTATAGATATGTATTGAACATGTATAGATATGTATTGAACATGTTTAGATATGTTCCCTAAGATTGGCCATTTTTCCTTTCACAGATCTGTGTTTCATCCATTTTTCTCCAAGACGACCATCCCATTGAGAAATCGGTATCGGATCACCTCAGCTCTGAGGTAGTGAGGAGGAGGAGACTTGCAACAAAAAGGGGCCAACAATGGGTCATGTTTACCCTCTAGTAATTTAACATAGCTATTGAAAATTGCCATTGAATAGTTGATTTTCCCATCAAAAAATGGTGATGTTCCATAGCTATGTTGGTTTACCAGAGGGTAATCAGTTTGTTTGGTAAAGAAATGTCAAAGAGGAAATTGTTCCACCAAAGAACACTCCAAAAGCATGTGAATGAAAAATATGGATAAGAATGGAACCTCTTCAATCACTTTGTTTAGGAGATTGGAGTTTCCATGTCATATTGGGGGTGTTTCTTTGGGGTACGAAGGCAGCGCGAGATCTGAGCCCTGAAAATTCTGTCTGTTTCAGAAACTGTTTGGTTTCATTCGAACCTTGGGCCTTTGGTCAGAATGCCCAGTTCAGCACTCATGCATGATTTCAGACAAGATGGGGCATGTTAATTTCCTGTTTAGATTTGAAGGAGGGCAAGCCTGCATGGGAATTCGTCCCGGATTGAACTATATGATCGTTTTGGTTTACTTTGTTTGCGGTTTTGTCTCTTTCTTCACTCCTTGTCCTTCGCAGACCCTGGCCATGGCCCTGCAACTTGCAGGGGATTTTNGATGGCAACGCCTGAGCGGCGACCAGACATGTTTTGTGGCACATCCCGGCAATGCTGCACAGATATGCAACACCGGACCCATGAAGCATGTGCAAAGCAGTCTCAAATGTGACACATCTGTGCCCTGCCTGGACACCTGACATGCTTCAGGCTGGAGAGAACCAGCGCGCAAGACTGTTATAGGGAGTAGAAAACAGCTTCGACAGGAAAAAGTTTCCAGTGAACGACTGGAGAAAAGTATCTATAGGAAGCTTTTAAAGCTAGGACGATTGGACAATATCAACATTACCTGCGCATTTCCAAACAGCTCACGGTGCCTCCACTCAAAAAAAGACTTGGACTCACACGTGCAGCGTGGCAGTGTGCCTGTGTAGGTTGCCACCACGGACAGAGAACCGCACACTTTTTGTCCTAGCAGA
>BGPT01001604.1:29430-74290 GCA_003297045.1 Symbiodinium sp. clade C Y103 | reverse complement strand
GGGCGCTAGGTTATTTCCATTTTGGTTTCACTGGTGTTTACTTCAACTGACAAGTGACACAGGCCCTGTGCCAGCGTGCGCTTTTTCCGAGCAAAAAAACCAAGGAGTCAGCCAACGCGCCAAGCCTGAGGAGCTTATCTGCAGATACTTGTGGCTTATGCTTGTCAAAAGAAAGCTAAGCTGCTTTGTCACTTCACCAGTGTCAAGCTCACCAACATCAAATCACTCTTCCTCAAATTCCATGTTGTATCGCTCAAGAGAGTCAAGCTTATCTTCAACAAAGCAAACCTTCAAAATCGTCTCCGTGCTTATGATATGAAATCTAGCCGCGAAAGCCATTTGCAGATCGACATCAGATCACACAAGATCTCAAAAGAAAAGAAAATTTCAACTTTCGACTCCAAGTGTGCCCGCCAGCTTCAGTCGTTTCGCTCGCACGAAGGAAGAACCGCACACGGCTGCACAAATCAAAACGTCTGTCTTGCTGATAGTGAAACTACCGTAACAATTCTTGACCATTCAGCTCCCTTGGGCCAATGTCCAAGCAATATTGGCTGCGAGGATAGGGCGGCAGGGCTAGGGGAGGCATCATGAAATCTACCAGAGTACACAGTGGGAAACGCAATTCAGGTTACTGTAGTCCAACTTGTGCCGTTTGAATCTCAAACAGCTTTCTTCAGACCAAATCACGCAAAAATTCTCAAAGTTCAGCTCTCACCAAAACATCAAAACGAGTGTTTGAGAACGGCGTGATCTAGAAATTAAATTGCACACATCTCCAATTTTTTTGCTCGAAGGAAGCGCACTCTAGCACAAGGCCTGTGTCACTAGTTAAGGAATGAACTGAGAAAAGGAATGAAACAAAAATCAAATGAACCGTCCGGCTCTCAATACCGGAAATTGCACACATCTCCAATGTAGAAAATTCTAAACCTCATGTTTCTTCTCCACGTCTTGTGCGCCTGCAGCTTGATCGCCTGTTGTCTGCTCACCTAAATGCTTTCTGCAGGAGGATCTCGATGCTGCGGCCGCTGGATTTATCTGTGAGTGAATGGGTTTTACCATTGTCGAGATCCGTGTCCTCGGTGTGTGCTAGAGCTGCTTCCAGCTTCCTGGTTCAGGCCGGCTCTGAGAGTGGCAGATCGTAGAAGTCGACGAGCTACACTGCGATGCGCCTCTGCAATCTCCTAGTGGACACTCGGGGAACACGCATGCCAGTAAATCAAGTGCCAAGGCTTCCGGAGCTTCATTCTTGTTTGGCCTGGTGTGCTGTCCTCAGCTGCTTTCCATTCAACATCTTTGGAACGGACTGCGTTGGCAGTTTCTTCCCCTGTCTCGGTCTCTTGTGTTGAGGACATGTGCTTGCAGGTCTTGGTCAACGACAGTTGAAGCAGCAGCGCAAAATGCTGCGACAGGCGCCCCACTGCTGTTGTCCGATTCATTGGCTTGACGGCAGATGAGATCGAGCCGTGAATATATCAAGGTACAGTTGCAGTGCTGCTACTGCTCAAGTAGCGGGTGGCCTCTGTGGCCTTCTCGGTGGGGGCTTTCATGCAGCGACAATGTCACGGCCTTTAGGGGAAGGTTAACTAACGCCCACCAAGCTTCTTTTGCTATTTGTTGCTTTTATGGTGCGATTGTATCCCCTTATGCAATCCTGCAATTTCAACATGATCGTTTTGGTTTACTTTGTTTGCGGTTTTGTCTCTTTCTTCACTCCTTGTCCTTCGCAGACCCTGGCCATGGCCCTGCAACTTGCAGGGGATTTTNATGATCGTTTTGGTTTACTTTGTTTGCGGTTTTGTCTCTTTCTTCACTCCTTGTCCTTCGCAGACCCTGGCCATGGCCCTGCAACTTGCAGGGGATTTTCCCGCAAGATCCCATTTGATTCATCATGAAGTGACCAAAAGAGATGCTCTCCAAATGGGGGAGGCAATGGTGAAAGGCGAAGTGAATTCGATGATCCTCAACTTCGAGGGCATCTGCGACATGCCCCGTAGATATGGGAAGACCACGATCTTTCTGATTGGGCACCCTCATAGACAACTCATAGAAGTTGACTCATACATCACCATTTCGGAGTTGAAGGGAATCCTCAATTGTGATGGCGAGCCTGTGTTGTCCACATTCAGTAAGCCGCTGAGAGATGGTGACCTCGTGTGCAATTTGTTTCCTGGAAGACAGGGTCACATTCTTTTTTCCTCTCGTGGGAAAGGGGGAGCTCCTGGCTTGGGAAAAAAGCGCGCTCCATGGGAATCTACTTCCACAATTGGTGGGCTCACCTTAGCTCATCCTGATGAGTTGACTGCACTAACCTTGGGCGAAGTGAAGTGCATTCCCTCGTCCCAAATCAATGAGAGATCATGCGGTGCGGTCTTTGTCACCATGCAGACTTTGAAGCAAATGCAGGGCTTCAGATCGGTCAATGCCCTCTTGGCAATCACCAAGGGCTTTGTGCGGCCCCAAGTTGAATCACTTGGCTTTGATGAGGACAGAATCATCCAGACCACTCTGACCATCTACGATCCCATTTTACAGAGCAAAGAGTCTCGAGCTGTCACCTTGACCAACCTTGCCTTGAACCCTTGTGATTTCTTTGAGCTGACCGTGGCTGACAAAGTCATTGAAATAAGTGAGACTTCCAGGTATGCCATCTTGGCTGAGATTCGGAAGTCGGATTTGGATGAGACCTTGTGGAACTCCTATGGCACGATTGATGCGTTCGAGTCCTACATTGAGAACTGTTTGCGGCAGGTATGTCAGCTTGACAAATGTGTCCAGTATAGATCTTCTGAAAAGAATGGCTATCTATGCAAGAGGATTCAAGTGCCAGATGATTCAAGGGACGATTTGTACAAGCTGTCCGGGAAGTGCGGCATCCAATTTCGTGCCATCCGAGCGCATGACAGTCCTCCGGAGTCAGGCCTTGAAGTTCTCCGGCTTCCACCCACAAAGCTTCCCATGCCCAAAGAAGTTGAGAAGATTTCTCGGTGTCCTGGATACCTTGGCCTGTTCCGCACTCAAAATGGAACTTTTGTCCGGGTCAAGGACACCAACATTGCCGATGCCCGGCTTTTTCTGTATGGAGAAGCTGATCCCAGGTTCACCCCTTTCAACAGGGGAATCAAGTGCATCTTGTCGTATCGAATCCAGGGTTTTCGATGCGGGACACTGCCCAAGGAAATCGCTTCGTTTGGGGAAAGCGTGAACTGGCCATGTGTCCCGGCCAAGACTATCAATTTTCGGGATCTTNGGTTTTCGATGCGGGACACTGCCCAAGGAAATCGCTTCGTTTGGGGAAAGCGTGAACTGGCCATGTGTCCCGGCCAAGACTATCAATTTTCGGGATCTTTGCTTGGTGTTCGTGTGGGCCCAAACCCCGCCTCCAGCAGAACGATTTGCGACCTCTTGTGGAACCATCCTGGTGACACCTTCGGATCCCAAGCCGAACGCCAAAAGCCAAATTCAGCAGCCCCATTCCGAGAACTTGGGTGGAGTGGGACGCAAAACAGATTCAGTGAAAGAGACAGCAAAGTCATCCAGCAAATCCAGTGCCTCGGCAGACACTGCCCCCTCTGTCAGATCGTTCACAAGCATTGCGACAAGCAATGCTATGCACAACAGAGTCGACGTACTCGAACAGAAGGTGCAAGAGCTGACAGTTGGGTTGTCAGAAGTTCGCCAACAGCAATCCGACACCGAGAAGCAGATTGTGAACCTCTCCGAGAAACAAGATCAAGGCTTTCAGCAGCTTCTGGCCGCCATTGCGGGCTTGAAGCGAGATTCTACGCCAACCAAGTCTCCTCCGCACAAGTCAGCCAGGAATTCCTAGATACTTCTTGGTTCCCAATTGCCACAAGCCTCGCGGCTTACTGCCTTTGGGGGATCCTGCTCATCGGCCATGTTTGGATCCAACTTGGCTTGCTGCTGCTTTGGGGATGCCTCTTTGCTGGAGCCATCAGCTTGTGGAAAATGAGTAAGTTTGGCCTGAGAGATGCTCGGAAGTTGAAGCGGCGAAAGAAGCGAGTTAGAGCAGTAGCTTGGCATTTTGCCAAAGTCTCACTTTGCATGTTTCTCATCCTTCCTTTGCAAGGTGGTTTGTTTTGTGACTTTTGTTGGCATTGTTTTCGGTTTGCTCCGGGTGCGCCCTGGGCTGCCTTCAGTGTTTGGTCCTCCTTTTTGATGGGTGAGAATTGCTTAATTCACAATTTGAAGCGTGTGCAGGATAACTTCTGGCTTACCAGTCAAGTTCAATCCCTTTCGGCTCTCAACTGCCAGTGGCTTACCCCTGGTCAGTGTGTAGCTCAATCTAGCTTGGTGCGGGCTAATTCATATCATCTCACCATCCCTAGTGCTTTTGACATTGCGTGTGCACACACGGATGGGAAGGAAATGCGGAATCCGAATGAGATCATGGATGTCTTTAGTCGAATTGATAGGGTGTTTCTTGCTCCTGTTCCCTCTGTTTTTTCTCCTTGTCTTGGTTTTCCTGGCCAGGGTCCTGGTGAGCAACATGTGTTTGATTTGTTTTCTATTAATGTCAGTTCTTGTATGCCGAACTTTCATTCCATCGCTGGATTTTCCTCTCCGTTTCCCAGTCTCAGTGGGGATTGTGGCCGAAATATTGTGCTGTGTTCACAAGAAACTCGAATACATCCGAACCGTGAAAAAAGGCTCAGCAGAGATTTGTCTAAGCAAGGGTGGCAAGCCATCGTTGGGTACCAACCAGCTTTGAAACGGGTTGTTCGCCGCGGCAGTCGTCCTATGTTACGTCAACCAAATGGAGGGATTGCCACCTTTGCAACCTCTGAAGTGCGCGCTGTACAGATCCCGATTCCAACTAATTCCAATCTGTATCCGTTTATTCAACCCGTTTACGTTTCACACGGCGACTGCGGGTTTCACGTTGTCAATTGCTATTTGCCCAGTGGAAATTCGAGCGCGCATCGCGCACAGCGCACTACCATCATGAAGGAGGTGTTTTTGTTTGTTGCTACCCTTCCTCCCTCTCCTTTGTTTATTCTGGGTGATTTCCAAGAGCATCCTTTGTCTAACCCTAGTGTTGCTGAAGCGATGTGCACTGGGGAGTGGGTAGATGTGGTAGATGCCTTCTCCAACGCAGCTGGAAAGACTGCTGACAACACATTTGTTAGAGTAACCAAAAATGGAACCAGGCAGTCGAGAATTGACTACATTCTTGCTAATTCTGCGGGGTGCCCCCTGGTCAGCAATGCGGTGTGTATGACTGACGGAGGTTTCCCTGACCACAGGCCTGTTGGGTTGAGGCTTGTTTTCGATTCTGCTCCCCAGAAAGCTTTTGTGCTTAAAGGTTCTCCTCAATGGGATTTTCCTCCGAAGCCAACTTCGGAGAGTGAATGGCAACTAAGAGACCAAATTGCTGACCAGGTTCTGGCATCACATTTGGATGGTTTGTGTCAGGCTGCGGAAGCGCAGCAGTGTGAAGAGTTGTGGGAGAGAGCATGTTGTGCTGTTCAAGACATGTTGAACCGGTTTGCTTGTAGTCCTGTGCTGTCTAGCAAGGGTTCACTTCCTTCCTTTTCACTCCGAAACACAATTCAGTCCTCTAAGAGTAACTCTTTACGTTCCTCCAGAATCGCCAAGTGTCAATCTTTGATTCGGGAATTGCATGTCAAATCATCCCTTATGGACCCTCATGCTGTTGGTCATCAGAAGCTGTTGTTTGACAAAACCGTTTCAAATTTTCGGCGAGTTGCGAGCCTGTTGGACATTGATTTGTCGACGTTTTCATTTGCGTGTGCTGATGATATTCTGAAGACTCAGCAGGATTTTGCGAGGCAAGTCCGGGACCAAGATTGGAAATCCCAACATCGTGCCATCCGCAAATGGAAACAGAAATTGCGAATTTCCAGCCGGACAGACCGAAGAGCTGTCCACCGGTGGATCAAGGGCGGTTACACTGGTGCTGCCAAATTGATGAAGCATGGAAAAACTTTGACTGGTAGTGTTCCCACTATGTTGAGCGTTATTGCTGACAGAATGGGCACTATTTACAACAAGTATCAAGGGGTGGATCCTTCTGAAATGTTGGACAGTTTCCTTTCCAAATATCATGTTGGAATTCAAGATACCTTCCGGGAGTGTAAGCTGCCTTCTTTGACTCCCCATGATTTTTTCGATGCATGTCAAAAAAAGCCAAGCTGTAAAGCTTCAGGACTGGATCAGTGGCGGTACAAAGACCTCCAACAGCTACCACCCAAAGGGTGGATTCCCTTCCACCTTGTGGCACTTGTGGCAGAAGCCACTGGACGGTGGCCGCAAGTCTTTAGATGTGTATCCGTGACGTGCATTCCCAAAAATGATTCGCCAATATTGGACCCCGATTCCATTCGTGCTATTGGTGTTTCATGTGTGGTCTATTCCCTGTGGTCTAGTATTCGTTTTCATCACCTGAGTCACTGGATGAACGATGTTGCACCCCCTGGGCTTCTTGGTGGTTTGCCAAAGCGTACAACTGATCTTTCCGAAATACAATTTTCACACATGCTGCATGAACAAGACGGCGATGAATCCCAGAAAGCTGTGGCAATTTTTATTGATCGGTTGAAATGTTTTGACCTCGTAATACCCCAGGTGGCTATTGGTATTGCTGAGAGTGTGGGATTGCCCCCCTTGATCTGTAGAGCCGTTTTGGGGTTTTACACCGACCAGGTTAAGTGTTTCAAAATTGGTTCGTTCTTTAGTGGGCATGTTCTTTCCTGTAATGCTGCTGTTCAAGGTTGTTCCATGAGCGTCATGATGGTTAATGTTATGTATTCCATTTTGGTTAGGAGCCTTCAAAAAGCTGTCCCACAAGTGTCTATCTCTACTTTCATTGATGATTGTAAGATTTGGGGTTTTCAACAATTCACACATCAGGTGGTTGAAGCTTTCGAGTATATTGCCGAATTTNCAAGTGTCTATCTCTACTTTCATTGATGATTGTAAGATTTGGGGTTTTCAACAATTCACACATCAGGTGGTTGAAGCTTTCGAGTATATTGCCGAATTTGACAAAAGCATAGGGCAGGTCTTGAATGAAAAGAAATCACAAGTGTTGGCCCCCACAAAAAAGGATGCCATCAAAATCCGCCAACTGGTTGGGAGACCCATTGCTGTTCCCCGCCAAGTCAAGTCTTTGGGAAGGGTTCACCAAAGCTGCAATACTCGGGATTCCACCCTTCAAAGGAAAAGGGTTCACAGTGCCATTGATACACTCACAAGAATCCGGTCCCTTCCTATTCCTGCTGAGCATAGGGCTTCGTATGTTCAAATCCATGGGCATTCAAAATGGATCTTTGGTACTGAAACCCAAGGGGTATCTATCCGGGATATTCGGGCCCTCCGCACTGCTGTTGTGAATGTTTTGGACCCTTCCAACAACAAAATCAGATCACCTGCTTTAATTTTGGCAATTCAAAAAGACCCATTTCTTGATCCCCTTGCGAAGTGGATTTTTCATATTCTTTGGGGGTTGCGTAAAATTGCTAAAAAGGACCCTGCTGCTGCCCGCGGAATTTTTGAGAAGGCTCACCGCACGAATCCCCCTAAATCTGGAGCTATTAATGGGCACCACAAAATTTTTCGATTTGTTTTGGGAAAAATTCAGTGGAACATCAGTGACCCTGCTGACCTGCGGATCCAAACACCAGCTGGTAGTTTCAGGATCAACGACTTCAGTGATGCTTATTTTAAAGAATTGATGGGGGACGCGGTCAGAATGCATATCTTGTCCCTCATGAATGATCGGTATGAAAAGGGTGAGATTCCCCCACAGTCCTGCATTAATGTATTTTTGACTCGATTTCTGTCGGACAATTCTTTCAAGCATGAGGATGTTCACTCCATCGTTGAACCTTTGCTGACTAGAATCAAGCTAAAAACACGAGAACATGTGCAAAGCTACATTCAGCAAGCGTTGAGCGGTCGAATCTTCACTGCTCCTCGACTTTGCGCAGCAAAGCTGACAAAGAGCAGGCTGTGTCCATTTTGTGGGGAAGTGGAAACTCACCATCACTTGTTCGCCAAGTGTGACCACTACCGTGAAACACGACCGTGCAATCCACCAACCCAACCTTCGCTTTCTTGGAATACAGGAATTATTTTCACCCCTGTGTCCCCCATAGCGTTGAATTTGCCAACCATTCCTGTTCGAGAGCGGATTGCTCCTTCCAATATTGTGTTTGTTGATGGAAGCTGTTTCTTTTTTCCAATCAAAGAGCTTCGTACTGCCACTGCTGCTTATTTAGTGCCTGGACAGACTGAGTGTGTTATCAACTTGGACTGCAGCGATGTTAATTCGCTCAGGGCTGAGATTGTGGCTTTGCTTTTGGTTCTCAGGCACTTCTGCGGCATTGTTGAGATGGCTTCTGACTGCCTTGAGGTTGTCAGAGGCATGGCAGCAATCATCAACGAAGATCAACGTACCAATTTTCTGAACCAGTGTGATAATCATGACCTGTGGAGTTGTGTTTGTAGTGCTTGGCAGGAGTTTCCTGGTAAGATCACTGTTTTTAAGGTTAAGGCTCATGTCAAAGACGGCGACCCAAGTCAGTCCCATCACTTGACGTCTGGCAACGCCGCTGTTGATGCACTGGCCCGTTCAGCTGCAAAGCGGTTGGCAGATGGTCACAGCCAGAAGTTTCGTGACTCTGTGCGTCATGCCGTTGATCTTCAGACCCATATAGTTTCCACTTTGGCGATTCGAGCCCAAGTTGCTGAGAATGGNTCACAGCCAGAAGTTTCGTGACTCTGTGCGTCATGCCGTTGATCTTCAGACCCATATAGTTTCCACTTTGGCGATTCGAGCCCAAGTTGCTGAGAATGGAGGTTTTGACTTAGGTGAAGGGGAGGAGGAAACCCACGCTTTTCCACAGCCAATGTCCGGGTCAAGTGCAGATGTCTGCCGTTATGGGTCAATCGAAGATGCCTACTGTCATGCGTCGCGGAATGGATTGTTGACTTGGGAGTTGGTTGAAAAGATTTCCTCTCATTATTGTGTGTTTACAAGCCGTTTTGTCGGATATCCCCAGCCACAACCTTCTTTCGGAAATATCGTAATTGACATGAGTCCATCACTGCAGAAACTGTCCATTGGTCAAACCATGTTGAAATATTTTCAGGGAGCCAAGATTCATTTCTCCCCAACCCGGGATGGGATCAAAATTCCTTGGTTGCTTGTGTTTATCGATTTTTGTTCGCTGTTTCCTGAATCAGTTGGGTGGTTTGACCATTGGTCAGTGCACCACAATGTTTGCAAGTTTCGGCGCGCTGCTGTGGCCTTTCTCAAAGATGTAAAGCATGAGTTTCATTTGGATGACCGTAGCAAAATTTGTTCGGAGTTCGGATTTAGCCAACTTAAAGGTTTCTATGGGATGTTTTGTTTCTCCGTCCCTTCAAGAGCATGGTTTCTGTTGGCCACTTTGTCTCTTAAGAATCTTCAGCGTGATTTTGGTTCTCACTCTCTGTTTTCGATTCGCGATGAGTTGGATCATCTCATTTTGATTCCGCAATCGGTTGGACAACGGTGAACGGGGCACCAACCGCTCCATTAGGTTGCTNATCTCATTTTGATTCCGCAATCGGTTGGACAACGGTGAACGGGGCACCAACCGCTCCATTAGGTTGCTCGTGCGGCACCGGTGGGTATGCAGAAAAAGATTGGGGATAACCCATGCAATATCCTTATTGTATGCTTCCCTCTACTAGAGCTTGGCCGCTGTCACACATCTTCACAAAAACTTGACGTACCACGGGCCCCAGCTCACCTCCCAGAGCACTCATGGCCTAGGATTGGGTTCCCGACATCCCCTGTAAAGATGACCTTGTGGATTGGGTTGTATAACCACGAATGCCATCGCCCTAACATGAAATACCGCACATATGGGCCCTAAAAATGAATAGGACCAGTGTTGAACCAGTTTTTTTTTGGGGGGGTGGGTATGTTTCATCACCATTTCAAGCAATGTTTAACCACTTTAACCCAAGAAGTTGCTGTTTCCACGTGTGCCAACTCCCCTTCTAGACCCGACCAGTTTGTCCTGAGAACTATCCAGTGGTGAATCATCATCTTCCCTATGATTTGATCAATAGCCATTTTGGTATACACCATGTGCCGACACACCCATATCACAGTCTCACAGTGTTGGTTCTGTCTATATGTATATATATATATATTATTACATCCGTACCATTGTATACCATTCAATACCTTCAAATACCACTAGTATCCACTAGTCATATCTTCAAAAACCATTTTACCACATTTCACCCATCAAAAACCCCGAAAAATCCACTACCCCCATGTCCAACCCTCACAACCAGCCCACCTTGGCGTGCAGCATCACCGGAGGTGCTGAGGGATCCGTGGCGCTGTAGCCCAAATTCATGGAACTTCGCGCGATGATCTGCAACCCCTGCGCGTCGCCCGCCTCAGCGCCGAAAGATCGGAAGTTTTCCCCAGTAGAAAAAGAGAACTCAAAAACTTGATAAATCATAAATGCCACTATTTCAGTGGGATTTTAGGAACACCTACCTTTTTGGGGTTGTTGTATATCATGTGAGTTGAGTACAGTATGTAATCCATTGTATCCCATCATTATATCCGTATTATGGGTGGTTTGGTACCAAATATATGTCCCTTTAATTGTTAAATCCCCATTGGATACCGACCCAAAGCCAGGGTTTCTATATTGTTGGTGATACATCCTCATATTCCCAAAAACTTGCCACAAAATGGTCCTCTTTTCTCCCCCAATGCCATTTCTTAAGGTACACTCCCCAACTATACCCCCATGTTTGATTGTTAGAATCCTCCAAGACCTCATTTTCCTGATTCTATATCCAAAACTCGATGATGTGGTCGTTAGCGCTTATCAATTGCTATTACATCCCACATGTTTGGTGGCTATTAAACCAATACCCAGCAGATCATCAGTATGGTTTACATCGAATATTGTTGGTTTGCGTCCCCCTGTTGCTGGCTTTCTATCCGTCAAACTGGCTATCAACTCCGAAATTTGCCATGATTTTTTGCATCTCCAGACCAAGACACCAAGGAATATTTTGAATAGATCCATTGTTCCCACTTCTTCCCCATCAATCCCCATGAGTAAAAGCCCCATTACATGACATTCCCATATCCAAACAAAAATGCCATGATTCTGGGGTTTGACCCATGTTTTGACAACTCCAAATCAAAAGAATGTGTGCCCTCAATATGTGCTAGCGGTTCGATGTGCAAAACGCCACCATTGTAGATGATTATCCACTTGAAACCATGGACGTTGCACATGTTTTTGTATATTTACCCCATTAACTATAGATATATCTACCCTCTGGTAAACTAACATAGCTATTGAAAATTGCCATTTATAGTTGATTTTCCATTAAAAATGGTGATTTTCCATAGTTATGTTAGTTTACCAGAGGGTACCATAAACCATAGTTTTCATGGAGTTATGCTCACCAACTTAGCTATCCTTTGGGGGCACCACCTTGTATGTAAGTGGAGATGTAGCTATGGTAAAGTTATAGGGGTTATTTCCCAACATCTCCCAACTTGTGATGGGGTTCACCATGGTCATAGCCATAAAAGTAACCTCAACTGCATCCCCAAGCAATATTGTTGGTGCTATATCCCATTCATATATTCCATGATATTCCCATCGAATTTACACAGTTATACCCATGAAACTAACCCCATTCTAAATTGCAAAATCATCATAAATCATCATCGACATAAATGGATTCTCCCATTTCTATGACTGTCCATCCCACTATGGTGATATAGCCTTCCAGATTTGCATGGTATTTCAAAAAAAATAGTACCATAGTTATAGCGATAAAATAATTATCCCCATATACAAGTGATATAACTCTCCAGAATTTCAGGAAACCATTATAATTTGGTTTTCGATCATTTTCCACCATAGAATTGTTTTTTTTCTTTAATACCATAGAATAGTACTTATAATAGTACCACTAAAAATCATATGGATGGGAAACCCTACTATAGTTACAGTACATAATACAATAATCCATCGAATAAGTTTCCATATAGTTCCACTCATGGGAAACCCCCATGGAAATCTCATCCCTAATAATCATTAATTATGGTTCCCCAATAGATCTATTAGTGGTACTTTATTCCTATCATTAATCTGCCAAATATGGGCGGAAGTTTCATCTGTGGCGGTTGATCCAACCACCACAGTAGGCATGGACTCGCTTGCCTTGTCGGAATAAAAATATTCCTACCATTTATAACCACATTGTTGTCATGGTTCCACATTAAGTAGGAAATAATATCCCCAAATAATTATTAATTGTGGTTGCAGTTCCGTACTATACTGTATATGGTTATCTATAAAATTTCGAAATAGAAATATATCCCCAATAGATCATTAATTAGTGGTTCCCCATATAATATCATCCCTAACAGTCATTAATTAGTGGTTCCCCAGTAGATCTATTAGTGGTACTTTATTCCTATCATTAATAGATCTATTAGTGGTACTTTATTCCCATGATTATTGAAAAACCATAATTAATGACTATTAATCATAACATAGAAATATTGGGGATCTATTAGTGGTACTATAAGTATAGAAATATTAAGTTAGTAAATACTAGTTCGAGATAAATATGGATTATAGTTAAGTTAGTATATTTATATTTACTATAGATCTATAAGTTAGTAAATACTCCATGGATTTTCATCTCCAAGGCGCTCCCTCCTCAAAGCTCCCGGCCGGCCGCGGCAGCGTCACCGTGAAGCTGTTGGCGCTCGGCCGCCAGGCCGTGACGGGGAGCGGCTCGGCCATGGCCTCCGCCAGAGGGGGCCGTTTTTGGAGGGCCAAGGTGGAAAAAACCTGGGAAAACCTGGGAAAACCTGGGAAAATGTAGATTTATAGTAGTTGAATGTGGATATAACTATGATTTCACCCAAAAAATGGAGGATTTCAGCCACAAACCATGGGGATGTGTAGTTGAATGATGTTGATTTATGTTGATTTATGATAGGGAAGTTGATAACCAGGCAAACTGCTGGACTTGTGGTGGATATACCGGAGTAGTTACAGGTGGTGCCCCTAATAGCTAAGTTAGTTTCTAACTCCAATGGCTATGGTTTATGGTAGATATGTCTATAGTTAATGGGGTTTATAAACCAACAAACATACCTGGTTGCGGTCCTTTCCTGTTGAGATTTCGCCCACAAGTTAGTCAGGAGACCTGGCACCTTGGATACGCCTTGGATCTTTGACCCAACACTGATAGCGGATGAGAAAGTGTCCATGGTTGTTGAGTTTACCATGTTAATCACTTGGAACCACATACAGTCATCTCACCATTTCTGTTGGTTAACCCCGTGTGTTTTGTAGGTGAAAATTAAAAAACATATTCATAGTTGATACTACATACAAGAAAAACACAAGAATTGCTACCTTCAAGAGGTCTTTGGCAAAGTGCTTCAAAAAACATCTTTCTCAAAAAAATGTGCACCAAATATTCTTAACGGCCCATCCCAAAGCAACTCCAAAGCCATTTTTTCGGCAACGCCTGCAGGTCCAAAATGCCGTTGCCCGCATCCGAAGCGCAGGTGCTTTGAACAGTTCCCGCCTTCGCTCCACAGGGTCCAGCGATGGCAGGCGGATGGTAATCATGACCCCAAATGCCGACAAAGGAAGGCGCGGTTGGAGAATCCTTGGAGTCTTATGTAATGCAGATGTGTAATTATCTATCTGATTGTTATATCGTACATAAATATATAGTATATAAATCAATAAAAGTCACATGTATCCACATATACCACCCTCCGGTAAACTGACATAGCAAACTGGAAGCCTTGGCCCATTGAGTTCGAGGATTTGCCGATTGAACATTGTGATTTTCCATAGCAAACTGTTAAACTACCTGTTACGACATTCGGCTATTCGCTGTAACCTGATTTCTCGTGACTTCGTCGTTAATCCGTCCCCACTGACCAACACGGATATGTATATATATATATATATATATATAAAGATAAATTGGCTACATAGGATATAATGTATATACATATTATATATATATATAGATAGATAGATAGATAGACCTATGCTTAAAATATCTTAAATGAAAATTAGGGTGTATAACCAACCTATAGCAAGATGGCCACAAGCAACATCTTACAAGGTTGCATTCTTACATCCTCTTGTTTGAAGACTTCGAGTTCGCCATGTTTGATCATGGTTCTCATGAAACCCCATCAGGGTGACTTCGGGCGCAAACCAAGGCACCACCAAAGGTTCCAACAACAGGTTTAGCAAAAGTGAAGCACACGGCCTCAAGCCACCTGCGGCGCAAGAGTCATGGTGACTCAATGTTTGAAAAATGGTATACCCTCTGGTGAACTAACATAGCTATCGAAAATGGACCATTTATAGTGGATTTTCCCATTAAAAATGGTGATTTTCCATAGCTATGTTAGTTTACCAGAGGGTACCCCAGAAAAAAAAAAAAAAACATCCAGTGTCACGAAACGTGGCAAGTTGGGAAACTCCTATTTAACTGGAGCTTTTGTTCATAGATGGTTTTCCATTGTCATGTTTGATTATCTGAGGGTGTGGTCCCAAGTTACCCTCTGGTAAACTAACATAACTATGGAACATCCACCATATGTAATGGGGAAATCCACCATAAATGTGCCATTTTCAATAGCAAACTGTTAGTTTACCAGAGGTTATCAGTGATGTTGCAGTGAAACTGGGGGATGATGTTCAACAGCTTCAGGAGATCAATGGGAGCATGGGATCATGGAGCACAAAAATCACTGGGGGGGAACTGGCACTCGCTTGGGGGATCTGATCGCATATCTTAGAGTAGGATACCCTCTGGTAAAGTAACATAGCTATGGAAAATCACCATTTTTAATGGCTAAATCAACTGTAACTGGCCATTTTCAATAGCTATGTCAAATTACCAGAGGGTAGTTCAAAGAAAACATCTGAACTATAGTAGTAACATTCTGGCTCTTGTTAGGGGCCATGTCGCCAGAAACTCTCCGGAATGATGATTCGCTGGTGCCAATGCCACTGGATGCACTTTTGCATGTCATCCCAGCATTGGAAATGGGAAGCAAGAATCATTTGAAACCAACCACTCACCCTTTTCTTCCCGAAACAACTCTGAGCAGTGGAAAAGGTTACCCTCTGGTAAACGTTAACATAACTATGGAAAATCACCATTTTTGATGGGAAAATCTACTGTTTCTATGGCCATTTTCAATAGCTACGTTTAGTTACCAGAGGGTACACACCATGTTTCAAGCTGATTGTTCAAGCACCACCAGTCCTCCGAGTCCCATAAACCGCACCTGTTGGCATTTCCAAAACAAAGAGCAGGGTGTATTCTCCCGGCGACAACTCCGTGCTGATGCTGTGTCGAAACTCACGACCTGAACGTGGTGGGAGCAGCTGGAAAAAAAAACTTAAAAGAACCAGATTATCCCATCCCCACAACAATAGATTAGTGGCTAAATGCTGGTTGAATAGCGAATAGCAAAATTGAAAATAAGCTATTGGTTGATTTTTTTTTTTTACCACAACGCTTTACCGTGGTGTTTTTTTCGAAATCAATCAGTATACTTAAAACAAAACACTGGTTGCATATGGTTGAATAGTGAAGACTAAATGTTGCAACGTGCCATGACCTGAACCTATGGGATGACCCTGATACCTGGCTCGAGCTACAGAAAGAACCAGCGGGATGGCAGTGACATGCGAAATCTCTGAAACCACCATGTGTTGTATTTAGGTGTGCCTGAAAATGGATGAAAATGGAGTATAGCCACCAAAATTGGCATTTAACAAGGATAATGGTGATTGACGAATGGATTGAATGGAATTAGGTGTACCTAATTTCCAGACTTTTGTTCATTTCACTTCGCTGATACAAGGCTGTTGGATCTGTCCCAGGGCTTTTCACAACTGCTGAGCTGTTGCCGTGTCCTTGTTCAAGTAATTGGGTTGGTTGACCTCCCCCTATAATGCACACATCGACCGCGTTTTCCCGTGATGTTTCCATGTTCCAGTTTGAAATAAGATACGAACTGCAACGCTGCAATGACCCCCCTTCTCTTTCTAGTAAGCAAAGCTCCAAGATCGCTTCCCTACGGTAATCAAATTTTATAGTGGATGTTCCTATTAAACCCTCCATTTCTAGAGAATTTTCCGGTTAGAAACTTCATTTAGTTCGTGTATTTCCCAGCCAGCCATGTTTGATGACACCAGAGTGTCATGAGTTGGAGATTGCAAGGCCATGGAACCAGCATCAAGAGTTCATCAACCTGAGTCTAACAACTCCCAAATAAAATGAAGCTGGCTAGACCAATGGTGACTGGGCTTGTAACTATGGTAATCTTACTGGTGCTTAGTAGGGAATGGGGGAATGGGATGATTATTAATGGTTATTATAGGTCATTCCCTCATTCCCTGCTAAGCACAAGTAAGTAATTAACGACTTGCTCAGTAAAATGATCCTCCAAGAAGGAACCTTCCCAAAAATATTGAGGTGCGGTTCAAATTGGGGGCACTAAAAATGACCAAAATCAGCAGCCAGCGCTCCTGCCACCTCAAATACGTTTTGAAGGAAGCTGGGAAAATCAAGAGGCCAAAAACATTAAAACATCATCCGTGTTCCCCCAAAAAAAAAACTGGCCATTGGTTTATGATCATCTTTGGGAATATGGGTGAAATCCTGTGGCACTACTTAGTATATTTACATTGATAATCATTGATCATATTCCCCAAACTGGAGCATATGGCTATAAGTCAAACCCTGGTACCTTCTGTTCACATCAAAATAGCTGGGATTCATGGATGTTCATCCCATTAAAATGGATAAATTCATAGGTTTTGACCCATCCCCATACGGGTAATTCATATTCCCATAATGAGAATCCTGACAAGAAAATGACCAAAATCCATGGGTTGGCCTGACCCATGTGGACCCACCCAAGCCGCCGCCTGCCGCGGGAATTCGACGTGTGACAATCTCGTTGTTGGGATTCGACAGGGCCAACCATGCTTCATCTTGACGCCCTGGAAAGCTTAGATGGTGGCGCCCCCCTTGGAAAGTTGTTGATGATCCATACCAGAAAGGATGGGTAACCATTGAACAAGTCTTTCGATTTGAGCAGTGTTCAAAAAACGCGCGGTTTCTCATTCCATGGCATTGGGCTTGGTTGAGAACGGGATTCCCATCATGGATGATTATCATAATCCCCAATAAACCAGCGGTGAAAGTTCATGTCACCGAAATCACCCACTTGTCGGGCAAAGCCTAAGAACCGTGTGCAAAGTGGATGATCAAGGGCCCTAGGGTTTTTTCTCTTTTTAAGACCTGACCAGCCCAACCGCTTCACGGTAGTTGCGAGCTCCGGTCAACGTGACCCAGAACAGCCCTGGCTTCCACTGTATCTGGATGTTGAGGACCCAAAGTCTTTGCTCNCCCAACCGCTTCACGGTAGTTGCGAGCTCCGGTCAACGTGACCCAGAACAGCCCTGGCTTCCACTGTATCTGGATGTTGAGGACCCAAAGTCTTTGCTCTGGTTGCCAACAATTCGCGGCACAGTTCTACAATTTCACCTGGCACCTCCGCCCTCTTGTTGATCATGTCAAGCAGTATTGACTCAAGTCGCTGAAGGGACCTCCGGGTACTTGGGTGTTGAGGACCCAAATGCCTTTCNTGGCACCTCCGCCCTCTTGTTGATCATGTCAAGCAGTATTGACTCAAGTCGCTGAAGGGACCTCCGGGTACTTGGGTGTTGAGGACCCAAATGCCTTTCTCTGGCTTCTAAAGCACGTCTTTGCAATGCCAGGGCTTCACACAAATCACCTCTGGCATGCAGTGTGAGCGCCAAATGGCTGACAGACTGCAAAGTCTCAGGATGCTCGGGACCCAGCGTCTTTTCCCTGGCCTCTAAAGCCCTGCTGTGCAAGTCTCNATGGCTGACAGACTGCAAAGTCTCAGGATGCTCGGGACCCAGCGTCTTTTCCCTGGCCTCTAAAGCCCTGCTGTGCAAGTCTCTTGCTTCGCTGAGATTGCCCAGTTCTTGTAAAGCAATGGCCAAGTTGGCGATTGTGTGCAAAGTATCACGATGATTGGAACCCAACAACTTTTCTCTCAGCGCTACAACCTGGCGATACAATTCAACAGCTTCAGCAACACTGCTAGGATTGTTCATCCTATAAAGGGTGACTGCCAACTCTCCCATAGAGTAGATCGTGTCTTGGTCCTCAGGACCAAGAGCCTTCACCCTGACATCGAGGATTTGTCGATGCAACTTCTCAGCGTCGCACAGGTTGCCCATCTCAAACAGAATTGTTGCCAGCGTGCTGCGACACCTCAAAGTTTCTCCGTGTCTCGATTCGCAAAATGACACCATGTCTTGCGCCACAGGCAATGCCTCCTGATAGAAGCCACGCAGTCGTAGTGCCTCGGCAAGCCTTCGCTTGGCATCCAGATCTGCAGGTGCGAGGCGCACACGTTGGTGCAGGGTTTCCAGCAATTGTCCACGCGCATGTTGGACACCGTCTTCACCAGACACTCGGAGCACCACGCAACAGCGGGGAGGCTTGCCTGGCTCGTTCAAGAGTTTGTTCCTAAGATTCCTTCCTGGCTCCATCCCCGCTGCCTCCATTTCTGGAGTGGCTCTAATTGACACATCAAAGGTGTTGGCCGGATCAATGAGGATTGGGACACAAAAGGCTGCCCTCTTGGGATATTCTCTATCTACGTATGCTGGACCTTTCTGTGGATCATCACTGTCTCTGTCTCTCTGCATCATGTTGCGGAAATTATTATCAAGCAATTGCTCACGACTTTGCCACTGGTCAGGAGGAAAGGGGACAGTATAGATCCCCTTGCCCCACCAGGCATTGGCATTGGGTCCTTCCGTTCTCAAAGATGCNAATCTCAGCTGCTTCCTTGCTGGGATGGGTGATGTTTCCGAAGGCAAGTTCACTGGTGTAATGGAAAAAAACTTGCCCACCCCTACCTGAGGTCAGGTCGATGGCATCGCGCCACACTTGGATCCCAGTTGGCTGGTGCTTCCATGTCCAAGTTTCAGCATCAGCGCAAATCATATAGTCCGAATGGCAAAATTCTCCTCCTTCGCGGTAGTGCTTCTCGAAGTATTCCTTCAAGTCGTTGGTCCTTGTGGTGGTGTCACTATTCTGTGCCGTCAGCACCGTGGCATCTTTTGGCCCGAAAAGGAAATCCAAAAACTGCTTGACGCTGATCTGGGCCTCTTGGCCCTGGAGCAGGGCAAGTGCTTCCTGCTCGGTGCCACCAATGATCAACAGAAAGCGGACCCACCATTCCTGGTCCAGGAAACAATTCCCCACATGGGCTTGCAACTGGTTTTCCACTGTGCAGCGCAAGTCCTCCATGCTTCGCAGGGGACGGCTGCAGGTCACGTGATCCTCATAGCATGGCTAGGGAGGAAGTAAAACCTCAGGTCTGTTGAATTTGCGTGGAATGTTTTGCCATGCACAGAAGACTTACATGACTCATATCCTTCAAGCAGCAAAACAACTGGTATGATGATGGTGGTGGTGGTGGGGGTGAGTGTGAGTGTGAGTGTGGACCTAGAATCTTTGTGCGGAGTGTGAGTGGCAATCCTCCAAATCCACTGCTTGTAATATGAAACTACGCAGAAACTGCTGAAGGTAAACTGCCACCAGCGTCGCATCATCATCACCACCACCACCACCACCATCATCATCATCATCATCATCATCATCATCATCAATCCCCATTCACCTCACATTTTTCTTGATGAAACAAACACGTCTCCCCATTTCGGAGCGCCTGGTACCAAGACCGGCCGCGCAGGCAGCGTTGGCGCATGCGTCGTCAGGCGAAAGATGGACGCTTCGGAGACCTCAAACCCACGACGGAATCCCATGGAACCGGATGGAACCGGATGGAGCGGCGTGATTTTTTACCCTCTGGTAATATGGTGATTTATTGGGGATATAATGATTGATATAATGGGAATATCACGGTCAACCATCATAGGGATATACCCTCTGGTAATTTAACACAGCTATTGAAAATGGCCATAGAAATAGTGGATTTTCCCACAAATTATAGTGGATTTTCCAGAGCTATGTTAGTTTACCAGAGGGTAACACTTTCACCATGGCCCATGGAACAATAAATGGAACAATGGATGGAATGATTTTTTAAGACTTTCACCATGGAACAATCGATGGAATGATGAGTAAATCCCCATTAAGCCCAAGCTTCATCTCTGTTACAGGTTCTACGTAGGTAGTCACTGGTTCGTAACCAGAAGTTGGGTATAACTGTACAACCTCCATAAGTTGGGATGTTGCCCCTCATGGCCAGATACCCAGGGTTTTGAACCGGGTTCATGGGGCCAAATATGTGGCCACTGATGATACCCTCTGGTAATCAAACACAGCAATAGGAACTTCTATAAATGGAGATTTAAATGGGAAAATCATCAATAAACGAATGGTTTCCCATTGCCATGTACTGGAGGTCTGGAGGTCATGTGGTGTTCTCTGAAAATTCAGCACCCCTAAAGTTCAGGGGTGGTTCATAAACAGAACGTTCGATTGAACTGGCCATTGTGGGGTATTGCTCCAATTTTCGCACAAACCCATGTGGTAGACGACATGACTAATTTGGGTTTACCACATTTCTGGCAAACATGTTTGCTACCAACCGATTCAAAATCCACCATGAACCATAAATCCACGAAAAAAATCCACCCTAACTCCACCATAAATTCAATCAATCCATCATAAATCTCCATATCCCCCAAGCTCCAAGCCCCCAACCCCACCTGTATCTCCATGGCATGCAGCCCTCCCAGCGATCCCAACGACGCCGTCGAAACATCCGGTGGTCGGGTGAGATCGAAGTGGTCGCGCAGCGCGAAGCGACGCTGGCGGAGGACCTGCCTTAGACAGACGGACTTTTTGGGGATATCAATGGGGATATGATGGGGATATGTATATGGGAAACTAAGGTAATAATGGGGATTACAACCATTTAATGGGAATAGAATGGGAATATCAATGGGAGATATGTTCATATTTGATGGGAATATGAACGGGAAACTATAACTGGGAACATAGATGAATACAAAATCATTTGATGGATCTTATATATATACATATATGATTCCCTATATCTGTATGGGAAACTATAGTAAGAATGGGAATTATAAACTTTAATGATCCTTAATGGGAATAGAATGGAGAATAACTATGGCAACGATGGTTAGTGAATGACTATCAGCTACTAAAATGGTTTGTCTTAATTCCGAAAATGGTCATTGCCAAAATGTTCGTCACTTAATGGGGATATCATGAGATAGATAACCAAAAATTGCAAAATCATGATTATACAATGGCTTGTTTAATTACTAGATAATGGCATGTTCATGGGATATTAAACATCAATATTCAAAATACAATGGGAAATAGAACTGGTATAATGGCTATATTATGGGACTAATGTATGGTATGTGGTAGATATATCTATATGTAGTCTATAAATCGGTACGTATGGCTATTGATCCATACAACGTGGTGTCCCCTCCCAAAGATGTTAGATAGTCTATAGTCTATAGTTTATAGCTATATCTACCATAAACCCTTGTTACCCTCCGGTGTCATCAAACGTGGCAACCAGTTGGATGCAGGAAACCCGTCCCTGGGGATACTTGGTGCTTCATCGAAGGGCGGTGAAACCCCCTGGTGGTTCATGGGCCAAGGATGGCCAAGGGACAACACCGGGGCTTACCATTTCAGACGGATATTTCATGAGATTCAATGTTTGATTACCAGGAGGTATCTGGGTTTTCACCAATAACATATTTTTGGTATACATTGCGATATAATTATTGTTGTTTTCATCATCATGTCCTGTTTTTCTGTCGCTGATTGGTGGGATGAGGTGTTTTGCTACTTGCAGGATCATCCTACTTAGTAAGTGCTTAACAACCATAGTTAGTAAGTTCCCATTCAGTGGGTTTATCCCATGTAAAATGCCTTGGAACTAACCCCAGTTACTCCATCCGCAAAACGATTCTTGTCGGATCCTCCAAGTAGATCCCAACCATCCCTCTCCAGGTGCAGCTGCAGCTAAGGAACTCCGCATCTGTCATGGAGATTCCTTCACTGCTCTGCTCCTTAGATTTCCCAAAAAGGGAACCAGAAGTGGAGCCACCGAGATTGGAGGATCATGTCACGAATCAAGAAATCGCTTGGCAATTGGGGTATCTATCTCATGGTAAAACCAATAAGAATGCGGATTTCACCAGCAATAATGGGATAATCATGGGATAGAATGGGATGTAATGGGATTGAGTCATAGAGTGGGAGAATCCGCTTAGATGTGTCATGGTGATCACCCCAAGAATTGAGCACTCGTTAAACTAGGACTCTGCACCGGTACTAAGTGGGATGAAGCACTCGATGATTCTCAAAGTGGTCATGTGGCAAATTGAAACACGCCCTGCGGAAACCACATAGAGTTGTCCTCCCGAAATCAGCTCCGTGGAAAATCTCCCCATTTCGTTCGCTGATTTTCCTAGAAACCTCCATTTATATAGTTTGGTGATTTCCCATCTCCAGTTTCCAATATTGGATTCCCAATGATACTTGGATTATGATATCTATACTATTGACATCCCATAATAATAGTGGACAGCGATGGGATAATCTCCATACCAGTTATACAACTCTGAATAGATATTCTGTTATGAATAATCACTATTGATTCCATCAATATCCCATTGATATTCCAATCATATCCCATGGTACAGGAATTTTGGAAAAAAATCACTACTATCCATTGATTTATTGATGGGATTATCAACCTATTGCGAACGGTGATGCGAAAAAAGCCCTGATATATGGTGCCCCTAAGTCATGTATTGGTAAAATTGGCAGCTTTGAATGGTAGCTGTGATCGCTGTGTGTGTGTGAGCATATCAAGGTCTTTCGCAACTATTACATATATGTATAATATATATATATATATTGTATATATAATACATGGTATATGGTATGCATCATATAAATATGTCATATTATGTTGCTACTATCCCATTCTCACGGTCACCGTTTTCACTCCGAAACTCACTCACCGAAACTCGCTCCAAGCGGCCAATCGCCTTGGCCAGGCACCCCCCTCGCAGAGCCAGGCAGGAGGCCCCAGGAATTCCTCACGCCGCGTTTCGGATGGACCTGATGGAAAAAACTGGTTGATAGGAAAAAAATAGCAGGTTTATAGGGAAAAAAAATATTATAGGAAAAAATAGCAGGTCTGTAGGAGAAAATAGCAGGTTTATAGGAAAAAATAACATGATTATATGGAAAAAATACCAGGTCTATACAAAAAATATACCAGGTTTATAGGAAAAATATACCAGGTTTTATGGGAAACCATGTTGATAGAAAAATTACCATGTTGATGGGAACGAATACACACCAGATGTTCAGGGTTTCTCCAAACACCCTGAAAGAAGCGTTTGGGTGGTAAATTGGGCAAATATAGGTAAAATGTGGTAAAATGGCCCATTTGCCCCGCGTTGTGGCGATAATTTAACCACAATGGATTGGAGCAACCCTGTGATGCCATTGCGGAAAAACACACGTCAAATCCCATCCCAAAGTAGTGATTCATGACATATCTGTATGGTTTGATGATGATTTTGATTGGAAAAGACTGGAGTTCTACGATGAAAAATCATGGTTTTACATATTTTAATAAGTATTTAGCTGACTTAATCATCACATGTTAGGGTAAGATTGTTGTAAAATGAACCGCGACACAATTGTAGGGAGGAAAACGATGATCATACCGGTGTTCAGAATGTTCAGAAAAAGTAAAAAAGAACATGTCACTAGTCACTATGGGATAATTTTGCTAATTCACAATGGTTGTATCAAATCGCAAGCTTGATGTGATGTGTTACTATTTTTCCGACAACCAAATAACCAATATACTATATAACATATAACTCAATATTATATAACATATGTCAATCGTATGTCCATGTATTTCTCTGAAATGATGAATCTGTAGAATCCCACAAACTGATACTCTCCAGCAAATTAACATGACGACCTTGGCAGATAGAGGTTGGAAAATGAGTTTCCACTAAAATTGTGCTTATTTTCAGAGTCAAACTGTAAAATTGGAGGGTAAACCCCAGTTAAATCCCTCATTAAATGTCATTAGACCTCCATTTTGCCTAGCTAAATCCCAATTTTCTCGGAAAATTAACATCCCAACTTGTCAGCACATCCCCTGCCTGCGCCATGCTTGACATCGGCACAGGGCCTCGGAGTGGGAGGAAAATTGCAGAAATCGATTTGACCAAGCACCAGCTGCTAGCGGTCTACCAATATGTAAGACCAGCAATCTTATGGGGATGTAGTGGGCTTTAATGGGATTTAATGGGATTTGATGCAACTTGAAGCGATTGAAGATTTAACGAGGATATAATGGGATGTCATGGGATGTAGTGGATGCAATTCCCCCAATACAAACTACCCACCTAGAAACGTGAAGGTGGACCATCCACAAGGCTGGAAGAGTATTTTCTACTGGCTCGTTGGAAAAGAAAAGTTCATAGTTTACGGAAATTCCTATCAAACCCCTATGACCCCAACAGTATCCCATAGTCATCTACCAAAAATACTATAATTTGGGCCCCTTTTCTGATCAACTGCGGTGTTCAACCCACCATAAAGGCGATTTTCACTGTTGGGCCCTCGTGCCCAGCCATTGCCAAGGTCAGAACCAAGGTATTCTTAATAATGTGGTAAAGCCAACAATAAACCATCCCCTAAATCACCATACATGGCTGGTTTTTTAACCATCTCCAGAAAAATCAGAGATTCATGGCATTGGCGCATGCCCACATTATGTCTCTTGCCGAACTCCCCATGGTTCACGCTGTGAAAACCCCGCCGTTGTTCCGCCATGTTTCCGATGCGCAGTTCAAAGTCATAGTTCGCGCAGTGCCCTCCAGCGATTCCACTGCCGTCATGGTCCTCCGTTTCGCCGTTGCGCAAAGGGCCGTTTCGGCGGAAAACGGAGGAGCTGTTACAGATACAACTTGGAGGACCATCCCAGATATCTTAAATGGTTCGGAACTGGGGGTATAAGCTGTTTACGTATGACTTAGGGGACTTACTGACATCATGTGTTAACGTATGTGGAAGAATTTTTTGCATTGTCCACCTACAAAAAAAAGGGAGTGCGACCATTAAGAGGCAACACAAATTGGAATAATCCAACACTTACTATATAGATGTTATTATAGATGTTATTAGTTATAAACCATGATTATTCCAATCATTGGTTAATAATCATTGGTTTATAGTATATTATATTTATAAACCATGATTGCGAGTGTCACAAAATTTGCGTACCCTAAGACCATTGTTTGCCTCTTCGAAATAAGTGATTTGAATCATTTTTTGGATCCCCCATTTTAAGAAACCCCCAACGGTTTTGTTTGTTGGTTCATGTAACCTCCATCTAACACATAGACCCAGTTATAAGAAACCCCCAACGGTTTTGTTTGTTGGTTCATGTAACCTCCATCTAACACATAGACCCAGTTATTGTAGTTACAAGCCAATTTACCCGGGGAGGGGCTTCAGGTGGAACGGGCTTGAGAAGTGCCCCCAAGTGGGAAGTTTGCCACTGGATAGCTAGAAAACACCAGTGTGGCAACCCCAAAAGAGCAACCAAATATTTGGACGCAACTGGAATCTATGAAGTAAATCGAATCTTTCTCGCATCCCGGAGTTGATTTTTGTTCGATCTCCTTGCTGAGCCCAAGAAAAAGCGGTCAAGACATGTCAAGACATCCTCAAACTTGATCAGTATCTAATCCAAATAAAACATGTTTTTTTGCAGTTTCCCAGGGCCTTCCACCACAACGTTGACCCATACTCCAGGAGACCCCCGACTAAACAACACCGAGGCGGCCAAAAGACGTCACTGAGAATCCACAGCGCAAAGGGCATCGCTGGGGGCAGCAAGCGCTGAAGAACCTCCCGGCGGCCATGGGTTCTCCGTGTTAAGATAAGATATGGGATTAATATATGGGATTTTTCATATGGGATATGCAGCCAAGAATTTAACGTGATGGGGATATCATGTATCTGTATGTATATATATATATATATACACAGTACATATACTGATGGGATTAGAGAGATCAGTTTAGGGATATATTTTTCTATCAATCAGGCATTTTTCAGGATGTTAAAGATGATGTTCACCATGCAATTGTCGGGTGTGCCAGGGTTCGATCTACTTGGGGGCTGGGGACATGTAATAATCTGCTATGATTGAGGGGAGGTTGGGGAAATTGTGGCATGTGTCCAAAATGGCATTTGCAATGGTGATTCTTAACCAAGCATTTTATCCAGGTATTCTATGAAAATTCATGGGGATATAACCAAAAAATCTTATCTGTCATCGGTATTCATGGGCCTGTCCCCCAAAGCCGCATGGCCAGCCACCACCAGGACATCAGTATTCAGGATAGGTAAAAAGCTGTTGCATATGGGCACATGGATTGTTGCACTTGCGCACAAACTATGTATCTATACATATATAAATATTTACACATATGCTATTCATGTACCCTCCAGTAAATTTACGTAAATTTACATATCTATGGAACATAACCATCTGTAATAGGTAGATCCTCTAACAATGGGCCATTTTCCATAGCTATGTTAGTTTACAAGAGAGTATCATATGCATGGTTCCTCCCAACACCCCAGATACAGAGGGGCAAAATAAAATTCTCCCACCACACCCATCATGGTTTGGAGCAAGCCTGATATTGGTGAGACTTCCTACAGATGCATCTTGAATTCTGATGGTTTGAAAATCCCTCATTTCTAGATGAGTTTCTCATCTAAAGTTCCATTTATAGGGTATTCCGGTATTTTCCATTGTAATATTTGAATTGTGGTGCTTAACAAGCGAATCAGCGTAGCGGGGGTTGGATCAGAGGATTGGTGTAAGGGAAAATCTACCCGAAACCAGGGTCTTTACCATGAAATACCGGGCTTTCCTGTATGATGTTCCCTTAAACCAATCCAATGATTGGGGCAATGACCTGATTGGCACATATTTATCAGATCTAACTTTCCAGGTTTTATCACCAACCAACATTATTAACCACCTTTCAGTAGGAAAAATTGGGTTGCCAGCGGCGTGATTACTATATAGGTCTGGTGGTAAGTAACTAAATTCCATCTGGCAATCCAACAGTTTGCGATGGAAAGTCACCATCTTTAAACACGGAATCGACCTAAATGGGCAATGGTTTCTATAGCTATGTAACAAACTACCAGAACCTATGCATTCCAGGAGGACTACATTCTAAGTTTATATCCAGCAATATTTCCCCAAGACATTCCCTACTGATGTCCCCCATGTTTGTTGCTTAAGCCTCCATCCACTTTGGGAGATCCCCACGGTCTCCCGCTGTCCCCAGAGAATCCACCCATGACCTGCCCATGTGCAGTGGCTGTGCCGGTGAAGCAACGCCTCCCCAATGGCTTTCCCGCTGAGTTTCTAGGTTCGATATCTAGGTTTGAAGGGGGATTCTTGGTGGAAATATAGGGAGAACCAATGGAAAATGGTGCTTCAATGGGACTTATATAACAGGGATCACCAATGGGGAATCATATGGGATTTACCCTGAGGTTAAGATACAACAAGATGTGAAAAACCCCATGGTTTTCCCACAAAAATGATCTACACATTCTGGGGTTTCTAAATCTATGTTAGTTTACGGGAGAGTAAATGGAAGATTCTTCTCTGATACCCTCCGGCCATCTAACATGGCCATAGAAAACCACCAAGTTTTAATGGGAAATCGTCTGCAAACGGGCTGAAGAATCATCTAAAAAATGGAGTAGACGTGTCTATAATAGCAATCCGTTCCCCCAAATATTCCGTACCCCAATGTGTGGGCCCCGAAAATGAACAGATCCAATACTAGACCAGGGATGTTTTTGTCTTTTTTAATTGGGGGGGAGGGATTCAAAAGATGAAAATTGGAAGAGCTATACCCGCACTTGTATGGAAATCTCCTGTGATATCTGTCTTATTGGAAAACTGATATATCTACTTATATGATTACATCCATCTACATCCATAAATCCATTTTAGATGAACTTCTACAATTGAGGTTGTGCCACTTTGGACCTAATGGTGCTAACGGTCAATTCGGTGCTCGGCTAGTAACCATATGGTTAGGTTGTATGTGGTGCATGTTACCATTGCAGGTGTTTCATGAACCCTCGAGAATTACCCTCTGGTTATGTAACATAGCCATGGAAAACCACCATCTTTAGTAGGCAAATCACCATAAATCATCTATGTCAAATAACCACAGGGTAAGGTTTCTGGCTGATCATTTACTGTGGTAAACTCAATCTCATAAACGATACCATAGACCCACCATGTGGGGTTATGGGATAACATCATCCCATTGCGTTCACGGGGTATATCCAAGAATGTTTACGAAATTGGGGATGGAGTTTATTGTTCATATCCCATCATTTGCATTCATTTACAAGGATTAAACCCTAACCGAAGAATAATCATCCTATAATTCACCAAATTGGAGATGGTTGATCATTACGAGTATCATGATCCACTACCATCATATGGAGGTTTCCTAAAATAGGGATGCCCCCAAATCATCCATTTTAATAGGATTTTCCATTATCAAACCATCCATTTTTGGGTACCCCCATTTTAGGAAACCCCCATATATTATCTCATAACTAGATACTCTTCCAGCATTTAGCTGATTCAGTCCCCCCTGTGTTTCACAGCTAAACCATGGAAAAACCCCGATAAAAATGGCATTGGGTGTACCACATTACGATATTCACCGAGGTACATCATTTACCGGAATCAAATCATAATTAAACCATGATTCTCCCACAATTTACCAAATTGGAGATGGTTTACTCTTGGGTTCAGATTATAAACTGGGGTACATCCGCCATATCTCCAAATCACGGGTGTTTTCCAAACGAGTTGTACTCTGGAGTCCGTCCGGTCAGAGGTCCCGAAACCAAGAAGTTGATACCCGCTGTTTTCCGAAGCATCAAGAGGGGTGATAGAACCAAGAAACACCGGGCATCATGGGATTCAATGGGTGATAATTAGAATAGTTTGATATACTCTCTGGTAATTCGTTGCAGTTTTGCTATGGAAAATCATCATGTTAGGCAAATCATCACAAATCATTGAACTAAATGGGCCATGGCTTCGATAGCGAGCTGTTAGATGACCAGGGCTTCCTTGACCCAAAGTAAAATCATTAGAAATACAAAAATTCTGGAAAAATCTGAAATTCCCTTCAAAAAAAGGGCCACCCTCTGGTAAACTAACGGTTTACCATGGAAAATCACCATCTTGATAATAGGTAAATCATCGATTTCTATGGACCATGGATTCAATAGCCGTCAAGCCGCTGGACGACTCCAAGCGGCTGGGCAAATCTTCGGAGGCCGACCCCATGACCCAACGAGCGCGAACGAGCGATATTTTGCCATGGAAAACCCACCATGTTTTATGGGATTTTATGGGTAAATCACAATTTTAATCACCTATTTCTATGGACCATGTTCCATGGCTATGTGAAATAACCACAGGGTAATGGAGAATTATTCCCAAATATATCCAGATGTGGTTAAAAAAAAGGTTTGACTCATCCCCATATATCGACAATAACTCCTATTTGCTATCGGTACAAACCAACTTACCTATCTAGAGACCCCCTTTCAAGTCCCGATGTTCCACAAGTTGTTCACTGGCAATTTCTGTAATTCCAATGTTTACTGGATCAGTTCTACTGTATCAAGTTCAAAAAGTGTCAACTGAGAAGCCCATGCAGGTCATCCTCGTTGGGTTTATCATGATCTATCCTCTTTCTTGTTTCCCAGAACTGGTTTAAGGGAAATCCTGCTGTTGAAACTGAAAAAAATGCTAGGGGGTTGAACCGTCAATGATCCCTTCAACTAGGGATTCTCAGCATCTTTCATTATCCAGAGATTTGGCATAGCCCAAAAATGATCATCAGGTTTTCCCATTAGGACCCAATTCTTGGATACCCTGCAGCAATATAGATATTCCCTATTGATATCCCTAGAAAAACCAAGGGTATCCAGATATCAATAGTATCAAAATTCACCAATACCGGATCATTCCCTAGAAAAACTAAGGGTTTTCCACATCTTTTTGTATGCTTACCTCAGGATCAACCTTACTTCCCCAAACCGCAGAACCAACACACCACCGACACCTGAGACACTTGGGCTCGTCGCCAATGGACGTCCAGGGTTTGAGCTCCTATCGAGCTGTACCACAACTCGCACCGTATCATGGGGACATCAGGGGAACATAAGGGCAATATACAGTTAATGGGAATGCGTAGACATACATATAGACATATCATGGGGATATAATTGACATAATCAAGAAATATGACAATCATGGATTGATTGAAGGCAAATTTTACGGTTTAGACCCTTGTTTCTTCAACCAATTCTAGGAATAAAAACCATCATTCTCCTCATCAATTGGGCCAAAAAACACGTGGGCTATGCCCCTTGTGAAACAAAGCTGTAGATCCCCATGTTTTTGGTTGTATCCTCTATGTATATATAAATATATATATATATCATTGTAGAAGATTATATATATACATATAATTACAGAATATTATATATATATATATATGTATATGTATATCATCGTAGAATATTATACATATATATATATATCATTGTATAATACTACATATATATATCATTATATTATATATATATCATTGTAGAATATTATATATATACATATCATTTAATATTGTATATATATACATATATATATGTCTCATTATATATGTGTCATTATATAATATTATATATATATATCACTATATAATATTCTATATATATATATCATTATACATATATATATATATCATTCTACATATGTCATTATATATATATATATATAGTAGTATGTATAAATATATATATATATATCATTATATAATCTTATGTATATATCATTATATATTAGTATATATATATATATATATGTATATCATTATATAATATTATATCTCATGATAGAATATTATATAGCCTTGTGTGTTGTCCTTTTTTTATCCCATTCTATCTCCGTAAAATGAAGATGGATCCCCATTTTGTCCGTTGCCATCCGATTCACCCCTCCGCTCTGGTCCTCAATGAGCAACCGCACAGGATGTACCATACTTGGAAATGTGACACGAGCAAAGAGCCTCCGTTTTGAATCAGTTTAGCACAGGGATTCTGCTTAAAAATGGCGTGCTGGAAAATTCAGCATTTTGGGATGGGTCAAAATCGACAAAATTACCATATTTAGGGGAATAACATGGAATAACCATCCATGAACCAGCTACACTACTTTTGGATACCTAGGGTACCAGGGCTTTGACTCATAGACTCATAGATGTAATGTAATATAATGGGGATAAAGCCAACATCATGTTCATGCAGGGTTAGATTCGGTACCGGAAATGGAGGATCCCCCAACAATTGCTGCTGAAATAATAATTGAAAATGCTGCTCAACCATGAGATGTTGAAGTATTTGCACTTGGCTGTAGATATCTTAAGGGCTATACCTACAGCCGTCCTTTCAGAACACGGAGCCGTAATCAGGCCATGGAACACGTGATGTCACGTGATATCTGAGATAAAACGCCCCAAGTATGCGAATGTTGCATGAAGACTTCAAGAACTATGGAACCCACCAAAAATGTCAGTTGGTAGCTTCCTGCCTGACGCCGTCCCAAGTCCATTCCAATCTTTGGAACAATCCAACTCTGCGCCGAACAAAAGTCACTCCGTCACAGCGGATTCGCCAGTACTCAACTGCGTGGACGGCAGCACAAGAGTCTGAAGACTCCTTGGCAAAGTAACTCCTTCCAGGCTCTGCTCGAAGCTCAAACCGAGAGTCAGCTTTTGCAGACCAAGCGGCAAGATCACGTGTTTCAGGCTCTGGTTAAACTCAGAACCAAAAATCAAGGTCTGGAGGCTGTTTGGCAAAGAAACTCTCTCAAGGCTCTGGTTGAAATTAGAACCAAATGTCAAATTTTGCAGATGTTCTGGGAGTGTCACTTGGTCAAGGCTCTGGTTAAAGCAGTTACCAAACTTCAAGTTCCGCAGGTTGCTGGGCAGAGTCACATGGTCAAGGCTCTGGTCGAACCAGTGGCCAAAAGTTAGGTTTTGCAGGTTGCTTGGCAAAGTGGTGTGTTCAAGGCTCTGGTTAAACTGCCAAGTAAAAGTCAAGCTTTGCAGGCTGCTTGGCCAGGACACTCCGTCAAGGCTCTGGTTGAAATGCTCACCGAAAGTCAAGCTTTGCAGATTAGTTGGCAAGGTCACGTGTTCAAGGCTTTGCTTAAACTTGGCACCAAAGGTTATGCTTTCCAGGCTGTTTGGCAGGATCACACTTTCAAGGCACTTATCGAAAAAAGCCCCAAAGGTCAAATTTTGCAGATGGCCTGGCAGGGTCACTCCTTCAAGGCTCTGATCAAAATTGTCACCAAACTTCAAGTTCCGCAGGTTGGTTGGCAAAGTCACATGTTCTAAGCTCTGATCAAACGTCAGACCAAAAGTCAGACTTTGCAACGTGCTTGGCAAAGTCACGCGCTCAAGGCTCTGATTGAATAAATCGCCAAATGTCAGTCTTTGCAGATTATTGGGCAAGGTCAAACGTTCCAAGCTCTGGTGGGACGTGAGACAAAATCGCAAGGTTTTCAAACTCTCTGGCATTTGCAGACGTTCAAGACCCTGGTTCAGCATCACACCAAGATCTAAATCTTCCAGATTGCTCGGCAGCCTCACTTGTTCCAGACTCTGATTGAACCTCCAACCAAGATAAAGACATTGCAGATTGCTGGGGAAGGTCACCGGGTCAAGGTTCTGATTGAAGCAATGGCCAAAAATTAAACTTTGCAAATTCTTTGGCAAAGTCACTCCTTCAAGACTCTGATTGAACATATAACCAAATTGCACATTTTGCAGATTGTTCGGCAGCTTTACTTGCACGAGGCTCTGATTAAATCCATCGCCGAAAGTCAAGTCTTTCAGGTCGTGTGGCAAGGTCACGTGTTCAAGCCTCTGATTGAACTTGGCACCAAAAGTTAGATATTGCAGGCTGCCTGGCAAAGTCACTCGTTCAAGACTCTGGTTGAACCCTCCACCAAGAGTGAGGCGCTGCAAACCAAGCGGCAAGATCACATGTTCAAGGCTCTGGTTGAAGTCAGAACCAAAAGTCAAGCTTTGGAGACTGCTTGGCAAGGACAGTCGGTCAAGACTCTGGTTGAACCCACAACCAAGACGGAGGCGCTGCAGACCAAGCGGCAAGATCACATGTTCAAGGCTCTGGTTGAAGTCAGAACCAAAAGTCAAGCTTTGGAGGCTGCTTGGCAAGGACAGTCCCTCAAGGCTCTGGTTGAAATGCGCATTGAAAGTCAAGCTTTGCAGACTGCTTGGAAAGGAAACTCCTGCAAGGCTCTTGTTGAACTCATATCCAAAAGTTAAGTCTTGAAGCTTGCTTGGAAGGGTCACTCGTTCGAGGCACTGGTTGAACTTGTTACCAAATTTCAAGCTCTGCAGGTTCCTTGGCAAGGTCACTCCTTGGAGGCTTTGGTTGAACTCAAAACCAAAAGTCAATCTGCGCAGACTTTCCGGGAGATGCATCAAATATTCACCGTAGGTGCTTGCTTCTATCTGTGTCACTCCTTCCAATGCAAACTCTTCTTCAGAGACCGAAAATCCTCGGACATAATTCGATGCAGCAAACAAATCTGTTGGCAAATAAGTGCAGGACAGTGTCGCTGTCTTTCCCACCATTCCTTGCTCCTGCAAAGTCTTGTCAAGCAGCAGGGGTGCAGCAAGGTACTGCAAGGTGAGTTTGGCACCGCTCTTTGGAAACCGTTCCGAAACCATCCTCCGCACCTCCCGGCCCAGGGTAGAGGGACTCAGCTGCAAAATGCAGCCATCACCACTGAGGCAGACCACATGGAGCTCTATAAGGTCGCCACCCACTGGCCACAGATATCCATCAGCATCCCTCTTAGACATCTCACAATTCTTGCCAGCTATTCTAGTCACTCGCTCAACAAAACGACCTCGAGCCACATATGTGGCTGGCGAATCAACTCCCCCATGCTTCGCGGCCATCCTTACCTTCATCCCAAAAAATACCCCTTCACTGGAAAAAAAAAAACTTCGAATCTCTCCACCACTTCTGTACCAAGAAAAATACTGATTTACCCTTGCTGCCATCCAACCATCCAGCGCCATACACCTTTTTGGGGGGCCCACAACCATTCATAGTTGACCAAATAAAGGAAGGCAATGTTCAAAACCATTATTTGGAGGTTTCCTAAAATAGGGGTACCCCCAAATCATCCATTTTAATAGGGTTTTCCATTATAAACCATCCATTTTGGGGTACCCCTATTTGAGGAAACCCCCAGTTGTTGTTCGAACTATTCAGAATTGAACACTTCCGATCTCGCCATGTTTGCTGGTGAAATCCCAAAAAAGGTAGCCGTTCAAACTCCTCGTGTGTTGTCAAAATAAGCCTACATCTGCTGAAAACTCCGTAACGGGGGACCCAACTTTACTCCCAACCTCTGCGGGTGAAAATAGTGTACCCCATTTCATCCAATGGCTAATCATCATTTTCCCTATGAAATGCCTGTACCCTCTGGTAAACTAACAGTTTGCTATTGAAAATGGCCATAGAAATAGTGGATTTTCCTATTAAAAATGGTGATGTTCCATAGTTATGTTAGTTTACCAGAGGGTAGATCCTATTAAATCCCATTAAATCACCATTAAATCACCATTTACCAGAGGGTAATTGCAGGTCTACCCCATGTCCACGCACACCTCAACCATCCCCGCCTGTTGAAGTTATTGGCTTGCGCCGCCGGCAGCGCCGCTTTCCAAATCACCCCATTGGGAGCCTCGGCGACGTGAAGAACAACGCGCAAAAAAAGGATCCTCATGAGTCAAAAGAATAGGATAAACCCAAGTTATGTGCGTGTTACTTATCATACTGTGATATACTGTGATTACATAGTTGTCAAGTTATTAGTGGTCAGTTCGTTAGTTATTACACATCAGCTACTCTACTGTATGTGTGGGTTGAAAAGCATGTATGATATGTATGTATATATATATATATATGGGTTAGTAGATTTCAGCCACTTCCGAAGTGGGATGCACCAGCGCTGCCATTTTATTCCCCTGGAAATGCGGAAAGCTTCGGCCACTCGGATCATGAAAAAAAAAATGTGTTTTCGTGAAAATCCTCGGTCAACGGTTTTGACAACTTGGTGCAATGCTATTGGTTCCACCGGAAAAATAGGTTTGTATGTGCATATTATATATATATATACTGTATATGATATATCTGTCTGGACACCCAAGCGAACCAGTTGTGATTTGATAACCTCCTTTTGGGGTTTTGGGTGGCATCTGGAGTGGTGTCATTCGATTGGTTTTCGAACAAAAATCCACAGGGTACTATACTATGTTTTTCTTTGAATCTATGTCTCCAGCAATTGATATCAAAGTAACCCCGCCGAATCCGAAAATTCAGAAAACATTGCCAATCTTGGGACCCTGCATTTTTTTCAGTTGGTCCGGTTAGTATACATTAAAATCGCAAAAACTTGAAGTCGTACTAAATTGCCCTTCACCGGTCAGCTTCCCAATGTTTGATTCTTGCTTTAAAACCCCCCCTTTCTGATCCAGTTGGTTCCCCCGTAAACCATCATCGCATCACACAGTGCTTGTTTATCAATCTGCTAAATCCCAGGTCCAGCCACTTTTTCCAATCAACTCCTCACTCAAGTCCCTGTTTTTGATCCTGGTATTGATGATGAAATCGATAGAAAAATCCTCTGTTGCTAAAATCCCCCACAAAAATTGTATGGTTCTATAACTCATTGGATTGGTTGAAGGGAAAATCTTGACCCGAAACCATGGATTTTCAGGTGCAATATATAGGGATTTGCCGTAGTTCCCTTAACTCATCCAGTCGCTTCCGAAAGTTCGGCACTTCCCCTGGGTCCTCCAGGCTGGAGATGAGAAGGTCGTCAGCGGGATCTGGCGGAGGTCATGAGGATTTTACTGGGAGTTTTCCGGGATTTTTCATGACTTTCAATGGACATTTATGGGGACAATAGTGGGATATTTTGCTTGGATATAACCAGCCAACTGTAATGTGATATGGTATCCCAAAGTCGGTGGAGATTTAGTCAACAAAAATTTTCATGGGGACATACAGGGAATGTCATGGGAAATATATAGCTAAGCAATACACTCATGGAGTAGATACGCTCTGGTCGTTTAACATAGCTATGGAAAATAACCCATCCAGTTCGGATGGTACCTATCAAGAATGTCGATTTTCCATAGCTACATTATGGACCATAAGGTATAGAATATGGAGATTCAAAAACCTCGTCCAAGTCTAATGCATATCTTCGGAAATTCCACATTCCATCCACGCCAGGATGACTTTAAGTGGTGGGGAGACTTCCGCATTTGTAAATTGATTCTGGACAAATGATCATATTTCCCTAAGCTGAAACTTGCGGCCATTCACCTTTGATGATTTCCAGCCATGCATTCACCATGACCTCCAGTGAAGTCGCAGGGAGGTCACGAAAAAATTGATCCAGATGTTCCAACCAATGGTTGGTTCTATATCCCAATAAATCCCTATAAAATCCCGTGAAATCCCCATTGAATTACCATTACCATACCCCCAACTAACAGCTCGATTCTGAAACTTTCTTCCAACTCCTAACTCCTAGCACGGACGTCATGTTGGGGGAATAGGACTGGAATATGTGTTTGATGAAATCTCGTTTTTTGACTATATCCATTGTATATCTGGTATATGGATGTATATGGTTCTTTGGTTCTGCACCGTTTGATAGTTAGATCGTGTTAGATCCCAATGGTATTCCCTTCGAACGTGGAAATTCAACCAATCCCTGGGTGCCCAGCTGGGGGCTGCCGCTCAAGAAGGGCAAATCTTAACCATGTTGGGGTCGCTAAGCTGGGGGACTTGGTTGAATACCCATCATATTGTTCGGTTCAACTCTACCTTCTGGTCGCACTTGTTCATACATTGTACAGACGTTGTTCATGCGTCACATCTTCATCCTTCTACTGCAACTTTTGATGGTGATATCGCCATGATGTTCCGTTGCATCAAAAGAAGCATGGGATGAAGATATGCCATCAATATATTAATGTAGTTAAAACAATAATAAACCATCCTCCAAATCACCATAAATGGGTGGTATAAACCATTCCAAAATGGGTGGTTTATTATTGTTTTACCAACATTACATCATATTACATCATCATCATCTTGTTGTCACAACCAAGAGGTTCATATTTCTGGTGGCTGGACTAACCCCAGGGGCACCACCTGGATGTCAACTTTCAAAACTCTGATAGTCCCCAGTCACATTCCATGAATTTCCGCCTTTGGGGGCTTTCCCGTAAAAAAAATCGGGCTACCCCAATAGTTGGATGGTTTATCATCGAACAAATCCGAGTTCAATGGATGATTTGGGATACCCTCTGGTAAACGTTCACATAACTATGGAAAATCACCATGTTCAATGGGAAAAATCCACGATTTCTATGGGCCATTTTCCATAGCAAACTGTTAGTTTACTGGAGGCTACCCCGAGTTGAGGCAACCTCCATTCATGGCTTAGTTGCTTCACCACGGGATGATCCTCCCCAGCGACGCCGCCAAGGGGCTGAGGCATCACCGTTCCTGTGGAAACCGGGGACCCGGGACCGCTGAAAGCTGTGGATATCTGGGTCCAATAGCTGGTGTTTCTTATGGAGATTTAACCAGGATTTAATGGGAAATTCACTGGGAATTGAATAAGAAGAAAAAGAAGAAGAAATGGAAAAAATGATAGGATACGAACAGGGGTTAGTAAACCCTCCAGTATCTTTTGGTGATATTCAATCGGAATAGAATGGAATACACAGGAATGGGGATGCATCAACAGTCATGGGGATCGCTTTTGGTATTTTTTGTGGGATTTATCACAAACCCTCGTGAAATTGAAGTTATAAACCAACTTAGCTGAAGTTATAAACCAACTTAGCTAACAAACTGGGGCACCACCTTGTATTGATGATGATAATAATAATCAATGATGATTAATGATGATTAATGATTCATGGTTATTAATGGTAGTTATATGATATATGGAATATATAATCTATAGATTTTAGATGATTTTAGATATGATAATGGTTTATCATGATGATAAATTGTGATTAATGGTGATTGTCATGGTTATGAATTGATTTACTCTCCGGTAATGTAACGTGGCTGGCTGGGAAAAAAAAAACTATGAATAGAGGCTTATAGCTGGAAAAATCATCAAACCAAACGGTGGATTTTCCAGCACGCCATGTTTTCGATTGTCAGAAGGTAATAAGGATGCAACAATATAGGAATGATATCTGGATGGTTTATGGGATTAATTGAGCATGTTACCCTATCTAGATGCAAATGAGGATTTCACTCAGCAGTTCATGGAGATTCAAAATTTAACCACCCAAACAATTGCGTACAATGGGATATAGCGGAATGATCTATGGGATATCAAGCAACAATCTAGAGATGATTGAGGCATTTGTCCCAATTCTTGATGGGAAAATAGCGGGAAACAACTATGAAGGGGGATGAATTGATATCAATGAGGTATTGTACCAACCATGTTATAGGGATATTTGATGAATGCAATGTCGACCCCCCAAAAAAATGGGGAAAGCGATGATAAAGTTCTGGATTTTGGAGTACCCTATTTTTGGACAAACCCAAATGTGTATGGGTCCAAGCTTAAAACACCTCAACCCACTATTTTGGGGGATTGGGTACAAAATTGCTTGGTATTCAAAGTTATCACCCACAAGCACAATTGTGTCCTGCCCGGTCGTCAGGATAGCATGGACCTCGATCCCTGACCTTTGACCCGTACCTTTGAATGTCACCCCAGCGAATGGCAAGTCTTGTTTCTTCCATATCAAATGCAACTGACAAAGCGAGTTGGTTTGGACATCTACATAGGTTTGTCTGAAAATCGGGTACCCCCAAATCTGCTGTCTGAAAATCGGGTACCCCAAAATTTGATGGTTGGGAATATAATGCTTACTTCCAAGATGCTTTTTCTCCAGTATGAGTATGAGTTTTTTTGCTGAAACATCTTTGTTCTTGTAGGTCTTTGCCCCATTTCAACACGCCTTTCTTCAAAAATCCACTTGTTTGATCAATCTTTCTCGGCTTTCTTGGCTTTTTCACCCTCTCCAAACCCATCCCCTCACCCCCAATTCACCCCCCTCCCCCGCTCCCGGAGACCGACAGCAACGGTGGCGCTGCGGCGGGCAAGGCGCTTTGGAAGCACATGCGAGCTGACTCGCTGGTCTCGCACGATCATCGGACGATGAGGTGATTGCAATGGTGGTTATCAAATCGAGGATTGCTAAATGGTGGCTTTTTTGGGGTGAAAATACTTTGTAATACTAGTAATGGTGGTAAAACAATAATAAACCATCCCCTAAATCACCATAAATAGGTGGTATATACTATTCCCAAATGGGTGGTTTATTATTGTTTTGCCCACATTAGATTCATCAATAATTCATGGTTTTGAATGAGGGCTGGGGATTAATCCATGCAGAATCCCAAATAATAATCAAGTATCTGGTTGGTTAACGGAGTTATTCGCACTTGGACTAACTAGTTTATAATGGGGGTTATTAATGGGTATGAATGGGAGATATGCCAAGATGACTGGTTAGTAAGAATGCTTAGTTTCCCCGCTTATAAATGGGATAACCCCAGAAATGGTACTGGCAGAGGAGGCGGATCTGATGCTGGTGGCATGATGCTTGGTTGCGGGGGCTCAAAACCATGGTCTTGGAGGTCCATAGAAGTGAATTGAGATGTAGACTGGAACCGGAATTGTTGTCAATTGGCCTGAAAGATAAAGATAGTTTATCCATGTTTCCCGAAGTCTGGTAGTGAACATCCAAAAGATAGAGTGAAATAAACCATTTGGGGCACAGCTGCAGTACCCATGGTCCAGGTTGTTTGGGTTTGACCCATGGAGAATTTCCCTGACAAAACGAAGAGTTGAATCAACAAGGCACTGGATTTTTTTGTCACAAGGCTTCATTGGTCTGACACAAAAGATCCAAATCATATCTTAAAAACAAACCTATTTGAATTGTTGATACCCTCTGGTAAACTAACATAGCTATGGAAAATCACCATTTTTTATGAGAAAATCCACTACAAATGGCCATTTTCAATAGCAAACTGTTAGTTTACCAGAGGGTATCTTTTACAAGTCTACGCCAACTAAAGGTTGTAGCATGATAACTACACATTTGGGGTATCACATTTAACCCGATGAGTGACTCTGTTGGTACAAAAAAAACTATCCCCAGTGAATGCGGGTCCAAATGGGTCCAAAATAAACCATCCGCAATTTTTGCCGTGTGAAGTTGTATATACCGCAACCCAATTTGTGGGATGATTTATCGTGGATGCTTGGGCATGGTCTATGGCACAGTGAAGCCTACATAAATGATTATGACACAACGACAATTGTTTCCCAGACCACATTCCCACACTATAGTCGGATACAAGTCTACTCCAATCATATGGGTGGTTCTCAAGATTGGTGTTGCCCTCTTGAGTATTGGTTTCTCCATGAAGAACGACCGAATTTGGATGATTTTGGATGAATTGGGGGTTCCCCATTTTTGGAAACCCCTGAGGTTTAATCCGTCTCTAAATAAAGATACAATATAGACTGAGGGCATATTTTCCCCATTGTAATTCATAGAAAACTGCACATCATTGTTATGATTCATACCCCATTGATGTATACAATTAATCATAGGAGCTTAATCAATGTGTGTACATATACATATTCATGCCCCAATCAATTCCGCTACATAGAAAAGATAAAAAAAACTTGGATGTCTTGCACCAACCACCAAAGTTTTCCCCTTCCTACTCGCCTCCACAAAATGGTCGGTCCATAGGGATTCCTCTATTAGATGATGACAATCCCCAACATAGTGGATAGGATTAAACCCCAAGCAGAATCATCATTCAACTCCTCGACGTAAGTTTTACCCACAACCCGAGTCGCAGGTTGAGCCCCTATTTCAAGACCACTGACCAATATGTCCCAATCTTCCAAGGATCCCCGGCCTTGTGGGAACTGATTTCCAAATCCAGCCGCAAGGTCAAACATGCGCCCGATCCGCCGCCCATCGTCGAAACACCAAGCCCTGTAGCGCGGAAGGTGAGCGTCACGGGGCCCGGAGGCAGCTGGATCCTGACACGCGGCAGGGGGAAACGAGGCTCGGAAGATGTCGAAAGAGCGTGGACAGATTGGAAAATGTGATGGACACGATGGAAATGATGAAAGACATGGAGAGAATGATGGAAAAATGATGGGAGGAGAGGGCTGGAAGATGGTTTCTGTTCCCCGGCGTTTTTTGTGCTCTCCTGGTGTTTTTCATTTCCAGCGGGAAGCGCTTTCTGTTCCATGTTTGGGGTGGAATGTTCCCTCCGTAAGGTGTTCTGTCCCCGTCGCGTTTGGTGTTCCCCGGACAATGTTATTGTTTTAAATCCCGCACTGTACATGGACAATGACAAACAACAACAAGCAGAAAACAAGTGAACGCAATTACAAGCTGATATCCAACCATGCACAACAAGCAAAAACAACAAACAAAACGGATAGCAAGGATGTCCTTTTGGCACGCAGATATGATCAGGCAAACATACAGCAACAAGTGGAAGTCCGAAATCTTATCCCGAAATGACGAAAATGTTAAAAATTGGGGTGTAAGTTTGAGCTATACACCATTTTGGCGGGTTGTGTTTGGCCAAAATGCTGATTTCGCTGGCAGAGAATTCAATGCTGTCTTGGGTAATCGTGGTGCCTATAAGTCTGGTTTCATTCGATTTGAAATGGCATATACAGAGCGAAAACCTGGCTGAAGGAGAAATATGCCCCTCTTTATACCCTCTGGTATTTTGACAGTTTGTTGTGGAAGCCATGGCCCATATAGTTCGATGATCTACCATGTTTAAGAATGACGAAGGTTTCCATAACAAACTCCCAAACTATCCATTAATCGATTATTTACCTTTGGAAAATGCTGATTTTCGAGTTCGCAAACACTTCGATTACCAGTTCGCAATATCAAATTCTCCCATTATATCCTGGTATTCAAGGTATTCCCATCATACCTCCATTATATCCCAATGATATCCCTATAAATCTATATTGGTCACTATGAAACCATCATATCAAACATGTTGGCCCATCTTCATCAATCCCTTGAGCTCGTCCTGGTCAAGCCACATTGCTTCATGTGACCACCAGCACCTTGGTTCTCTTGGATCAGCCATGGGGAAAAAAATTATGGAGGCTGTGATTCAGTGACCGTTATCAATTTGGCTATGAGTCAAAACCCAAATGGTTTTTGGATGTGATGTTCTTTGGTACCCTAGAATAGTTGGTTAATTGATGTTTATTCTCCCAAATATGGTAATAATAGGTTTTGACCATTATCAATTTATGAAGATGGGACATTCTTAAATAGGGTACAGTATATCCCATTCCATCATCCATGGTCATTGCAAATGGAACAGAAAAAAGATGCTTTGGGGGATTCCTTTCCACGTATGGCTATGGCATGCCATTCTATGGCAATGGAAAATTCCCCAGTTAGTTCGATAGTTGCCCCCTAAAAACCTGTATTTCAATGGGATTTTCCAGCGCCTGATTACCAGACGGGTATGGTTGACGGTTTCCTCAATTTCTTCAACCCTCACAAATTTGGGCAATTGAGGCACTTGAGGTGGCTACAAAAAGCAACACCTCAGCACGAAGCTCTGTCATGAATTCACACTCCTACAAGGTGCCCCTGCATAGCTGACTTGGTTTCGATCTTGGTTGACGAGGGTTAATACCAAATAACTATAGTATTCATGGGGGTTACTCTCCGGTAAACTAACATAACTATGGAAAATCACCATTTTTAATGGGAAAATCCACTATAAATGGCCATGTTCAATAGCTATGTTAGTTCACCAGAGGGTACAAACCAACAGACATAAGTGGGGGGCCACCTACGGAAAAAGTGGACGTTGCTGGTGGTTTCGACTACCAAGGTTGCAACAGAAATTCTGACATCACCAGTGAATAATCCCATCCCCATCATATGAAATACCCCAAATGTCTTAGACCCCCGAAATAGATCCAATTTATTTTATAACTATATCATATATCAATGTATTCCGCCAATGTTGCGATGGTGATTTCTAGCGGTTTTTGAATGGTTTCCTGCCTCAAATAGCCACCTCTCTTCGATGTCAACCACCCCTGCGCCAAGATACCCCAGGTGTGAGTGCATTTCAGCGTTCTTTGTCCGACCGTTGCCTCCGGGAGCTGATTGGTGGCTACAACTTGACCTTCCCAAATTGCAAAAGGTCCAGAACTTGGAAAGACGAACGGGAAAAAAAGAGTACGAGAAGTATCTGGCCGAATTATAAAGTATCATGACCCCATCTACTAGCAACTATAGATCTATCCACCATAGATCCTAGGTCCAGTCATGTTACATCGACCAACTTCGACCCTTCCTATATCCCCAACGATACGCAGCGCGCCTCCACCACCACTTGCGCGTTGCCATGGAAAGGCACCTGAACGGTAAATCCCATCAGGGCCACATCCGCGACAGTCGCTTGGAGTTTGTGCCTGGATAGCTGGGGCCTGGACCTGCGATCTGGTGTGTTTTGGAGGTTTACAAGGTGGGATGGGAATCGAAAATTGAGGGGAATATCTATCTATCTATCTACCTGTCTATCTATCTATCTATCTATCTATCTATCCTATCCTATCCTATCCTATCCTATCCTATCCTATCCTATCTATCTATCTATCTATCTATCTATCTATCTTGCGTATCTTATCCATATATCTTAACTATCTTGTTTATCTTCTCTATCTTATCTATCTTATCTATCTTATCGATCTTATCTATATTATCTTATTTATCTATTTGATTTATCTTATCTTCCTTATCTATCATATCTATCTCTATCTTATCTATCTTGTCTATCTTATCTATCTTCTCTATCTTATCTATCTTCTCTATCTTATCTATCTTCTCTATCTTATCTGTCTTATCTATCTTATCTATCTTCTCTATCTTATCTATCTTGTCTTCCTTAGCTATCTTATCTATCTTATCTATCTTATCGATATTATCTGTCTTATCTTATCTATCTTATCTATCTTATCTATCTTATCTATCTTCTCTATCTTATCTCTCTTATCTGTCTTATATGTCTTATCTATCTTATCTATCTTATCTATCTTGTCTATCCTATCTATCTTCTCTATCTTATCTATCTATCTATCTATCGATCTAATCTAATCTAATCTATTCTATTCTATTCAATTCAATTCTATTCTATTCTATTCTATCCATCCATCCATCCAATACATACATACATACATACATACATACATACATACATACATACATACATACATACATACATACATACATACATACATACATACATACATACATAC
>BGPT01001604.1:0-29377 GCA_003297045.1 Symbiodinium sp. clade C Y103 | reverse complement strand
ATTACATTACATTACATTACATTACATTACATTACATTACATTACATTACATTACATTACATTACATTACATTACATTACATACATACATACATACATAATATATATACGTAATTATAGACTATATAACTATATGTCATCAATATATTACATATACATATAATTAATTGTTAAATATATATATATATATACATACATACTATCGTAAATTTGAAAGACAATGAACTTGCAGTGCAACTTGTGACCGACACATTTGCTGCACTTGAGGAAAGATCAATGGGAATGTGCCGTTGAATTGCAGTTGTTTGCGCCCAAAGCTTGCTAGGAAACCCATGGCAGAGAAAAATGCGGTCATTTTGAGGCAAAAAAACAAGGACCAGAATCTGCACATTGATGCACTCCCTAAATTTAACCCAAAAAATGGCTTCTGGAAGATACTCTTCTGCACTTGGATATGGCCATTTTGGGTGTTCTATCTTGAAATATACTTGTAATCCCAAAAAAATCAACAGAAAAGAATCATTTGCTACTAAACTTTGGCCATCATCTACTCTTCCAACAAAAACAGAAAGCGTCACCAGGCGGCTTAAACCTCCGCAGCCATGCGACCCAGCGCCCACGAGCACGGCCAAGGGCACTCCAAAGGTCTCAGCCACCTGATACGCGCCCTCTGGGGTGACGTAGCCTGACACCATGGGAGTGCGGCGATGGGATGTGCAGGGTCCTATGGGGGGCACCCGCAAAGCTATGTTTGTTGGTTTCTGAAGCATATGAACATCCAGTAACATCCATGAGCTCTAGATGGGTTTGTCTGAAAATATGGTACCTACAAAAAATCCATTCATGTTGGTTTACAGACCTGACTAGCCTCTGGTAAACCAACACTTTGCTATGGAAAATCACTGTTGAAATAGGTAAATCATCTATAAATGGGAGATTTTCCATAGCTAAACCACTAAACCACTGGCTTCTAGGGGATATTTACTTTTAGAGTGAAGGGACATAGCTATGTTAGCTATGATAGTACACTGAAGGGTAACATCCTCCATGAACGCTAGATGTATCTACCATAATACCCTAGTGCAATATGAGTGAAATATAAGTGTATGAAGTAGTGATAAGTACTATCCCTGCTCACCCTACCTACAGCAGCTTTACAAATAGGAATTGATTGCAGGACGAAGCAGGATTGTTCATCCAGGATTATAAACCCACAGTTTATGAATAGGCTGGTGCCAATTTTTATGGTCCCATCACCCTTATATTCAATACCCCCTCATCCCAAAAAGAAATTGATCCAGTACTAAACCACTAAACCACTTGGCTTCTAGGGGATATTTAATTTTAGAGGGAAGGGACTAGTATGTACCCTCTGGCAATCAAACATGGCAATGGAAAAGCCACTATTTATAGATGATTTTCCCATTAAAACCTCCATTTATAGGGGATTCCCAATTGCCATGTTTGGTTACCGGAGGTAATTCCAACTATTTTGTGGCTGACCCCAGTGGCCCCCGGCTTTCAGCGCCTTCAGAAAGGTTGCTCGGCAGTGGCCGGAACTTGCAGGAGCGACGGCCAAAGGCCTCTCTCATTGGCTATGTTTTTCGGGGCCCAACATGGTTTTGACTGTATATGTATATAATATATATATATGTATATACAGATGCATACATATGCCTATATATCTATATATATGGCTTGTCTATATACATATATCCATGTATATACTTGAGTATACATGTGTAGTTACAAGCTACTGCAAACATGATTTTCAGTGTCTTTCCTAGATGTACAAGGAAGTAGTTCAATGAAGCAGCATGCTGGCCCTGAAGCATTACCCCATTGTTTATCTCTCCAAACAAGTCAGAAGGTATGAAAAGACCACCAGCTTGTAGATCATTTTCCAGGGAAACCATGGGCTTTCCATATCTACATTAAATTGCCAGATTTTTTTTCCCTGGTTCTCACTGGAGTCACTTTGGTTGCCAGGATAACGTCAGATGGACACCAGGATTACCCTCCGGGAATCAAACATGGGGGTGCCGGAAATTTCCTGTTTGAAGCTGATTTCCCAGCTAGGAACCTCCATTTGTTGGACCTCTACCAGGCAGCCGCGTTTGATTACCAAAGGTGATGTATTATATCTCATTAAATCCCTTTAATATGGCTATGATGGTTGATACATCCCATTATCTTCCAATATATTCTCATTATATCCCCATTTGTTGTTTGATGACTAGATGGTAAATCCCCGTTCCATCCCACAAGTGACAAGTGGTCATGTTTCATTGTCTCTATAAGATTAGAAATGGGGAACATCGCAATTTCCGATCGGTAGATCATTGAGCTAAATGATTCATCTTCCATAGCAAACTGTCGAATTACTGATGTATATATATATATATATATAAGTATGAGTATAAGTTGCTGTATAACCCCCTTTGAATAGATACATATATATATATACCATAAACACAAACGTTACCGGCCTGAAAAACCAACGTGGCTCCGGGTCCGGGTAAAACGGGACCGCTACGATTCCTGGGAACACCTCCTGGGGAAATCGGCGCCTCTTGCGCATCATTGTTTGGACCTGGTTGGACGCTTCCCAGTTATAGAGGGGGTTGGAAAAAACCATGGGTACTATATGTAGCAATCCCAAAAAAAGAAGGTAGGAAAGGAAACTTCTTCGAAAGTAGTGATGAACTACTTTTCTATCTTTCTGGGGGCTACTGTGTATCACCACGATTCTTCTAATACCAGTGCTCATGGATTTTCGTGGATGTTCCTCTCAAAAAAAATGGCCCTCGACCCATTCCCACACGAACCAACACGAGCGTTGCAAAAATGTGTGTAAATATGATCGCTGCTAAAAATGATTGAATCCCAATACTTGGGGGTAGAAATCCGCAGTGTTTGATGCTTCTTCCAATTGGATGCAGAACCCGACCAAAAAATTGACGGCTTAGTGTGGTCCTTTGGGTAAAGGTTGACCCAGCACGATTCTTTCGGCGCGAAAGGAACTTTTGCTTAAGGAACCCATGTATTCAATATATATATATATATACACAGTATGTATATATAATTATATATATACATAATAATGTGGCCTTTTACTGAGTAAACCCATGATTATACATACCCTTCCACGACTTGTTTTGCGGGGCGTGCCAGATTTATACTCTGTATTTTTTGCCATTTTACACATCAACTCCATTATTATGCCCTTCTATGTATTGTTCCAGGGGGGTGGCAGATTTATATCATCTTGTTAGGTCATTTGTACCCTGTGTTGAAGTGAGCTATGTGAAAACTGTGGCAGAAGTGATAGATTACGCCATGTTGGGCGCACGTTAGGTTCTGCGGGCACTATTAATCACTATTGATCGCTATTGATCGATGATTTTCCCATTACCCTCTGCTTATTTAACATAGCCTAGCCATGGAAAATGGCTAATTTTGGATGATTTTGCCATTCAAACCCTCCATTTACAGGGGATTTTCCATGGCGGCTATGTTAAATAACCAGAGGGTACTCATTATTAAATCACCATAAATCATCTTCAGCAAATCCACGAAACCTCTCATCCCAGCCATTCTCCAACCGGGCTGCTGCTGGGCTGTTGGAACACGCCCTCTGCAAGCGCCTATGACAAGGCGCTTGAGTTGGCGAATTGAGGTGGTAAACCATAATCATCCCCAATTAGTTACCCTTAATAGAGGTTTCTATGATTAAAACACTTGGTAGTTACCATCAGTAGGGGTTATGGGAGTACCCATTATTACCCTGGTCGACCAATTGCAGAGGTTGTGGTTATCTATAGTTCATGGGTTTCATAAACCAACTTGTCAGACTAGTCAACCGGATTCAACCTTGCGGCGCCCCAATAGGTTGTATTCAGGGTATGTTGATCACCAAGAACCACTCATAAGGGCTTGCGGCTTGCTATCTATGATGGGGGAGTGTCAGCTGAGGGGGCCGGTAGTTGAATCAGGATTTTTACCAAGACTATTCTGCCATTTTCATGGATTGATTCAAGTGATTAACCCAACCAGTTTATGGAGATATGATGGGGAATACAAATTAACTGGGTTTCTTTACGGACAAATTTGCGGGAAACTCTGGTCTTTATCCCAATATCAATGTTTTAAAATGTTTGGGGAGTTCCTGTGAATTATCCCTTCAACCAATTCTGGGCCGAGTGAGCGCGAGTGATTTCACCCTGGTAACTTTAACATCCACAGTCGACATTGCCAGAACAGTCGACATCTTGGGATCTTTACGTCGTGACTTGGGGACACAGTTGGTTCTATACCGGTGGGTGCCAACTCGTGCATCTCATCACGTCCTGATGATTGATTTTATTTGCGTAATATCCCTTTGATTTCCGCAGAAAAAGAGAAACTCTGTCTTCGCTCCCTCATGTTTGATGTCAATTTCACAACTGTCCCAAGTGTTGTTCAGATAAATGGGTTTGTCTGAAAATGGTGGCCCAAAAATCCTCTGTTTTGATTAGTTCCCATCATTTTCTGTATGAAAATTGCAATTTTGGGGGTATCCCTATTTTAACACACATCCATATCCATGGTTCATTGCTTAAATCCCAATTGTTGATGGTTAAATCCCCATGCTTGTTGGTTAAATCATGTTAAATCTATATGTTCCCCAATGTTTCCTATGTTTTCCTAAGTTCTTTGGTGCTTGTTGCCCATCTCCATCACGGCCACGGCCGCAAGCTGTCACCGTCCAATGAGCCTGCACGATGAGGAGCAAGAAGCACCTGAAGACGAGATTTCACTGCCAATGAACCTGGTGGCCCTGGGGAAAACCAACATTTTTATGTGGAAAATGTGGAAAACCCGTGATTTTCCTAGGACCTCGGACTACAAATGCTGGTGAAAATGAGGAAACGAAGTCCGAGGCTGATCCCATTTGCAGCTGTATGTCTAAATTGTTCAAATTCACCATGGTTCCGGTTCAGCTTAGTTCATCTTAATTCACCAATGATAACCGGGATGGTATGGCACTCACAGTCCACAAGTGTTGAAGTCAGGAAGTCTTGGTTGTGACTATTTGCAGTCGAACCATTTTTTCCACCCTCCGTCAATTCTGTGGGTGCAGAAATCCATTTTGTGGCCAGTTGAACGAGTGAAATTATCTTATGAACCATGCGGTGGAATGCGATTTTCCCTAAATGGGCAGGCAAACCCATGGCACTTCCCGCCGTTGCTGGGATTTCGGATACCCAGGGGAGGATCAACCCACTTAGCAACTGCTTAGTAACCATAGCCACAACCCGGTAATATATGGGATAACCCCATTAGGGAACTTATTAACCGGGGTTATAAACCAGCTCTTAAGTGGAATGATCCTCCAAGTAGGTGTTACAACTCCAATCAACGGCTAGTTGTTACCAGTTTTGGTATATGAACGTCTCTCTATGTTGGGATACTCTAAGACCATCGGTTTCCCATGACTTTGCGTAGTGATTTCGAGAAATTGAGGTTTCCCTCCAAGAGGAACCACTGAAACAGCGGGAATTTGGGACATCTGCTTCAATCCCCAAGTTTCTTACTTGGATGAGCATCCCAGCTACAATCCCTGGGTAATAATCATATTTCAACCCAGATATGTATATATATATATACATACATACATATACATAAATATGTATATATATATATATTTCATAGAGCCTAGTAATACATAGGTTCTTAACCACTGACAATGCCTGGGTGCCACAGCACCACCAGGTCTAAAACACCCGTGCATCGTGCCAGCTTCCCACCCAGAAACACCTGAAGAATCGCCGGCGATCGGCTGAAATTGCCATGGCTCCATGCTGCAACAATTTTGGTGGACTTTCAGCTGGATGCGGATCAGCTTTTTCTTGGATTTGCTGAAAGAACTCAAGCAAAAAAATGAGGATTCCCTGTAAATTCCCGAAGTAGTGGATTTCCGGAAATTAAACAGAAAGAAAACATCTTCAGCAAATATAAGTTTTCTTCATCTGTTTCCATTTCCAGCATCCAAAGAAATTGCAAAATTTTGAGGGTGAAGAAAACCCAAGAACTGCATCTGGGAGTACTGAAAATTCACCCCATGGTAGCTCCGCGACTTTGAGAAGTGTCACACACCCGAAAGGATCTAATCTTGTGGGATATGGCTATTCCTTGAGGGAAGATAGATGTTGATTCATCAATTGGGACCAACTTCAAATTTGTTAGGCAAAAAGTTAAGTTGTCACGTATCAGGCACAATTGCACAATGCATATCATAATCGTCCACCTGGTGTTTTTTAGTGGTAGTGCCTTTTCTTTCGTGGTTTCCTTCAGCGGCTTTATCGTGCATCAAAAGCTTGCGACGGAAGCAGCACGTGCGCTGAAGCAACGAGACAAGGGATTTTAACGCTTCCACGTGGGACTTGACTATATCCAACAACAGAAACGGGCAAAACTCATTGAAATGGGGTTGGCTCGTGTTTGACCATCCCATGTTGCACAACAGTGGGAATTATCCGCCAAACCTGCGGTAAAGACGCATGAAACAACGGGGAATGCAACTATTTCAACGTGGCCCGCAACGTTGGCAAGGCCAAATTCGTTTTTTTTGTTGAGGGAAGCTGGACCCCATCAATGGACTCAAGTCAGATGTGATGAAGGAGTCTTCTATGTGAATCCCACTTCCTGACTGGCGGAGTTAACCGTTCGACCCCTGTACACCCAACGAACTCAAAGCTATACCCCTCCAAAAGTTAAACCGCTATGGAAACCCACCATTGTTAACAGGTGGAGTATCAAAATAAACAGGTAATTGTCCCTGGCTATGTTAAATTACCAGAGATTAGTTTCTCTCTGCAAACACGAGCCATCTCTGGTGGATCTCTGTAAAAAGTAGTCATACCAGTTTCCATAAATTCAAGAACATGGTTTCCTAGGCGCGAAAATCTGCACAAAAAATAGGAATCGCCTGGAACAGTTGCAAGATGGAGGAGCCAACTATGTGGCCATCTGATCTTCAACAAAAAGGGTGTTTCATGTTATCTCCGTGTTTGGGTTTATTATATCCCCATCTACCCTACATTGGTATGGGTCAGAATTCGAAGCTGTCCATCTGTGGTCCCCCGGGTATTGGTTGTACCTTATTCAACTAGGCTATACCCCATTGTTTGTTGCTCAAATCTCATTACTGCTGGATGATATTCCCCATGTGTTGTTGGATATATCCCCAGTGTTTGTTGGTTAGATCAGGTCCATCCGCATTTTTTGCTGGTTCTATCCCGTATATATATATATATATATATAAATAAATATATATAAATATATATATATATATTGATATATATATATATATTTATATATATCAATATATATATATATATCAATATATATATATATATAAGTATCAATATATATATATATATAGAAATATAAATATATATATATAAATATAAATATATATATATCAATATATATATATATATCAATATATATATATATATTTATCAATATATATATATATCAATATACATATATATATATATCAATATATATATATATATAAATCTATATATATATATCAATATGTATATATATATATGATATATATATATATATGATATATATATATATATATGATATATATATATATATGATATATATATATAAGATATATATATATATATGATATATATATATATATGATATATATATATATGATATATGATATACTATGTTCCATCCTCGGTGCTTAAAATGCCCCATGTTTTCTTGTCTCTCCCCACCAACAAATGACCAATCTCCATAAAAATCTCCGCCATCGCCTCCTCTTGCTGTAACGTGTGCATATGATCCTCATGTCCGTGCGAATCATGTCCATCATGGCCGTGCTCACCGTGGACATGTGTGTGGCCGTGCTCACCTGGTGTCCAGAAGGGATATGGCCCAAGGGGTTGGCAGGGCGTAGCTTCATGTGGAAATCGAAAGCGGGATTGAATGACGACGCGCTGGTTATTTGACATAGCTATGAAACAAATGGCCCATTTATAGATGATAAAAATGATAACTCACCTCTTCAAAACGGTGACATTCCAGTTCGCTACGTGAAATCAGCAGAGGGTATATCAAAAGGCTAAAATCCTCAACAATAGGAATTCAACAAATGAAAAGTGGATATTTCCTCAACTGCCGCAGGCCCTGCGCTTCCTCTCCTTAGGCTATTCATGCGATGTTTTCTGTTGGTAAACTGTCCATTGGTCTTGTGATGGGTCCCATACTGGCTGATCAAAGTCCCAAAGTTTTCTTGGATATGTTCAAGGGCCTTGTTGATCATATCTCATTGGATTGGCTCAACGATGTTCAACGGAAATTCCTAACCGGAAACCTCCATATTTGATGGGAAAAACCATGGTTTCCGGTGAAGATTTTCCCTTAAACCAATCCATTGAATATCGCCATGGTGATTACAAGAGCCATTGACAATTTGAAGCATGTTGGACATGGCCCCCGAGTCACTGACCCTTATCACAGTGTCAGTTCTTTATTTATCCCATCTGTCTAATCTCTCAGAAAGTGAGCGTGTCTATGGAGACAACAAAGCTTTCGTTCGAGGCATCCCTAAAAAATTGCAAGTTGAAGATGTAAAAACGAGGCTTTCGTGCGAGGCTTCCCGCAAAAAACTAGAGTTGAAGATGTGAAAACAAAGCTTTCGTGCGAGACTTCCCTCAAAGACTGCAAGGTCAAGCTGTGAAAACAAATCTGTCGTGCGAGACATCCGTCAGAATCAGCAAGTTGAAGTTGTGAAAACGAAGGTTTCGTGGGAGACTTCCCTCCAAAACTGAAAGTTGCCATTGTCACAACGAAGGCTCAGGGGTACAGACGACAGCCTGTGGAACACTTGTTTCGTGCGACCTGCGTGGCCACTGCGATCATCTGCGCCCCTATTCAAGCACCATGTTTCGAGCAAATATAGCCCCAAGAGCTGTTTAGGGGCAAAGACGACCAGGTAACCTTATATAACGTACAATTCTTCATATATGTATATATATATATATACATATACATATATATATGTATATATATATATATATGTATATATAGATATGTATATATATATATATGTAGATGATGTTCCCAGCTATAAACCTCCATTTGTCGGTAAATTCCCATTGTGTTCGATTACCGCAGGGTATATTCCCAACATTTATCCAGACAACCCCCGGCCTTCGTCACAATGCCTGGCATGGTTCCCCGGAACCGTGGTTTCCCCCAACCAACATAGAAAGCTTACCCTCTGGTTATTTAACATAGCTATGGAAAATCCCCTACAAATGGAAGTATTAATGGGAAAATCATCCAAAATTAGTCCATTTTCCATGGCTATGTTAGTCATAACCAGAGGGTAATGGGAAAATGATGTTCTAGACCCACCAATTTTTGAGTGTACGGTATACAACATTTTCAGACAAACCTTCATTGGCCCGCACTATAAATGTGAATGGTGTTTGTACTATGACACAAAATCACCAAAATTCAGAGTTGCAAACATACCACTCCAGATACGTTTGGATGGAAAAATTGGCAAGTAATCTAGGCAAAATCACCCATTTCCCCTCCTTGTGGCTGTCATTTTCCCACGGTCGGTCGGAGCAACCCTCTTAATTTTGGGCACCTAATGTTGATATCATCTGGTGGCAAAGAAGTTCATTGATAAATGGATTGGTTAATGGGAAATTTTACAGGAAACCATGGATTTTCCCATCAAATATAGGGGGTTCTTGTAAATTGTCCCTTAAACCAATTCATTGAATTAAACTTAGTGAAGATTCGACCTCCTTCAACTCCGCGATGTTGGCGCATGTTTTTGGCAAAAACATCATCAGACAGCTGGGTCGAAACGCATGGGTACCCTTCAGTACTCAAACATGGCAATTGGAAACCCCATAATTGTAAATCAATAGGAAAATCATCTATTATATAATGGGAAAGTTATTATAAAAATCCCATAGTTATTAAAGTATAATTGGAAATGATAGTTATATTATATAATTGGAAATCCCATAGTTATTAAAATCATCTATTAATGAAGAAATGTCCATTGCCATGTTACTGTTTGATTACCAGAGGGTATGGATCAAATTTCAAAACTCCCCAAAATGTATTATTGTACCCTAATTTTTTCCGATGTTGCACTTGAAAAGCAACCATCGGGGCAAAACTTCCCAGAGTGGTGCAACTGCTGTGGCAAATACGGGTTTCAACCAAATTTTGCAGTATTGATGTGGCACAGAAGGCTTGATTGCAACTCTTTTCATGTGTGTGTATGTCTGTTTACAGCTCCTGTCAGTTTTGCGACCACTAGACCATGCCATACCTTAAACCCAAATCACCGCTGTTTTGGATGACTGCCTTGGCCCTTCCTTGATGCTTCAATAAACTGCCATATTCTGAGACGGCCATCCCACTGCAAAACCTGCCCCGCCTGTGTCGGTGGGAATGGTACAAAAGCATCCACAGACTTAGCACGCGATGCTGCTTTTAGGGCGCATTTGGCTGAGCATTTCTCCATCTTCACCATTGATTTGGGGAGTGGATCAAAACTTAAGACTGTCCAAAATACAAATGGTTGGCACAATATTTGTTGTAACCACATCAATTTCAGGTGAACCCAGATAACCCGGAACCCTTTTCTGGTGAGGTCGTGGTGTGGTGGTTACAATGGGCCCTTCATGATGAAACGGACAAGTACAAGATGTCAAAGCCAAGTTTAGCCTTTCGTTCTAACCTGACACCTTCCTCTCCGCACAACCATCTCGGCCAAGAAACATATAGGTGACGGCCCCCAAAGTCACGAAAAAGGTGGAACAGTCAACCAAGATGCCGAACTGATCCTTAGATTCCGGTCCTGCAGAAGCAGCTGGGGTAATGTGGGGATTGATCTCAGAAATGGGGCACAATTGCCACAATTGCAACACCAAAAACAGACTTTCTCGCGGAGAAAACAGCGTGGTCGACCCGCTCAGAATCCACCGTCAGAACTCTCTCAGGTCAAAAATGTAGAGCCAACCAGCCCGATCAATCCAGCAAAAATGAAACCAATAAAACAGCAAAACATTCGATTCACATTTCAAAAGCATTACTTCTTTGAAGGTTTCCAACAATTGGGGCACCCCTTCTCACCATCATCAGTTTTCCCACTTAAAATAACGACTAAGCTAAATAATCACCATTGAAGTCCAAACCATTTGGCTATGGGTCAAAATCCTGGCACCTAGTGAACCCCAGTAGCTTGGATTCATGGATGTTCATCCCATTAAAAATGATAATCATAGGTATAGACTCATCCCCATTTCTTTTTTGAAAAGATCACAGCTTAGACACGTAGCTCAAGAAAATCATCTCTGGACTAGTAATAATCACCGTTGAAGTCCAAATCCATTTCAAAAAAAAACTCCATTTTCGATGCTTTGCCTCGCCTCGCCCCTCAGCTTAGCCGAGCCAAGCTGCAGGGCGTCCCAGCACGATACCCCAGCCATACATCACCAGCGTGGCAAAGGACGTCAAGGCGGAATCCACAGCGCCTGGGGGGATTCAAGCGTCCAACATCGGGATTGAGCCATCAAGCATGGGCCATTGATATCAAAAATATAAACACGACAGCCAAAAATAAGGGATGTAGCCATCAAACATGGAGACATAGAAAGAAAAATATAGCCAACCATCAAACATAGGGATTTATATCACAATATATAGGCTTCACCATCAAAACAAAGGTTCTTGTGTCCACCAAAACCACAGATTTAGCCATGAAAATTAGGATTCACCTATTGACAATTGACCCCCTTAATATGGTATTGTAGGTCTTGGTTCCTCCAAAAAACGTAGCTGTACTTTGGTTAGTTCCCCTTACTAACAACAATAGATATATGTGTATATATAATATTACAACACTACATATATGTGTAGCCAAATACCAAACATCATATAATAGTATGATTTACATATAGTATCATACATAATCAAGTGTCTATATATATATACATAATCATGTATGTATGTCTGTATATACATACATACATACATACATACATACATACATACATACATACATACATACATACATACATACATACATACATACATACATACATGCATACATACATACATTACATTACATTACATTACATTACATTACATTACATTACATTACATTACATTACATACATACATACATAGATAGATAGATACATACATACATACATACATTACATTACATACATACATACATACATACATACATTACATACATATATATATATATACATATGCAGTGTAGTATCATATATAATGTCAACAAATGATGACTAAACCCCAAAATGGCTGGTTTTTTTTCCGTGGGCACCATTGAAGTAGCAAATTATCATAAATTAACACTGTTTCAAAGTAACCCCCCGGCTGTTCATCAACCAGGCTTTATTCATCCAGGGTTGACATTAGATCCCCTCGCCTATGGCTGACCGATGCCGCGCGTCCGACAGCTCCTGAAAGGACGCAACGAAACGAAACTCGAAACGTGTCGTGGCGAAGGTGGCCACGCTTTTCTGGTGGAAAAAATTGGCTTTTTTTTACCATGGCGACCTGGGAAGTCCACTCCAGTAAATGAGTACCCATACTTACTTAAACCCCTGTTACATGTGGGATTACTCCGCGAATCGGGACTTAAGATCACCAGGGGACTTCTATAATTAACCATTCTCAATGAATTCGAAAAGAATGATCCTTCAAGTTTTTGCCCTTTCCAGAACTCACATCCCAAAAATGATGGAAACAGAAATCCTGATTTGGGGATCTGACTTCATCTACCCATGTGGCCTTTGGAAAGGCTTTTGGCTTTGACCCACATTTTCATGGTCCCAACGGCCCCCATTCCTCGCTCCACCCCCTCAGCCATGGCCCAGAAAAATGGATTTTCCTCGCCAAAAGGCCATTAAATCCCCATGATATCTGATGCTTGATACATCCCCTTGATATTTCATGATATTCGGATAGTTTAATACCCAAAAATACCGGAATTGAATCATATTACAATTCTTCAGTATTTACATGTATCAATCAATCAATTACAATTACGGATATATGACCAGTTTCCTCCTTTACGGGAACGTCAACCGTTGGAACCTCTCAAAAATACTCCAAATCTCTCCGAGTAAATTCCCCATCACCTGCTCGGTGTTCAAGACGCCCAATTCGAAGCCATAGAGTCCAGGACGAGCCAAGCACCTCAAGGCGAGGCGCGCAGAGGCGCCCTTGGGTGATCCCCGTCCCATCCATCGAGCTGATTACGGTTTTTGGAGGCACCACCAACTGATACCCTCCGGTAATCAAACGTGGCAATTGGATTTCCTCTATAAATGGAGGTTTTAAAGGGAAAATCCCTTATAAATGGTGGATTTTCCATTGCCATGTTTGATTACCAGAGGGTAACTCATCAGATTTTCGTCACTCCTCGCCGAATGGGTGTGTTTTTCCTTCCAAGGACCATCAAATAAGGGTTTCAGCAAAAGAACGTGTCTGACAGAACCAATAAGGAGTGAGGGTAAGAATTGTGAATGATGGCGAAAAGATCTGCGAAGATGCAAACCATGAACATAGATATCACTTTCAAAAATGTTTGGAAAAATCATTGCTGCCAAAACGAGATGTGTCATCAGCGAAGATCTGGAAAGTTGGTGTGTGATTTTTTTCTGACCACTAAGAACTGATAGAGAACCGACTGCCGCTTCTCAATTGACCAACGGTCCTTGCACCAAAAGCCGTTCCCAGTCATCTACTGGGTTGGCACCACCCAGTGGCGGGTTTCCCATATTGGACAAGTCTATAATCCCTATGAAATGATGTGGAGCGCAGCTCTCATCATCAATCATCATCATGTGGCAGTATCCCATTTTTGTGCTTAATACTATACAATACTTTTTTTCGCCCGAGCATGTGCCCATTCAATACCAGCAATTTAAGGGTGGCTACCATTGCTATCCCCACCAAGTGTCAGCCAGTGGTTCCCTGGTTCCGTGCCCCCTCTTTTCGGGGACCACCCCACGAAAAACACTCATCACTAGTGGAGATCTTTCCAGGAAGAAACCTCTATTTTGATCAGGGATTTCCCAGGGCGATGAAAGAGAAGGGTATCCCCCACCGCCCGTTGTGGAAACCATGGCACACCAATACCATGAAGAGCACTAGGGCAGAGGTTGGGCCCTTGTCGGGGGCCTGCGCGGCAACTATGAGGATTTCAGCATGGGGGTTCGACCATCAACAATCAGGAAAAAAAAACATCAACAAAATGGATGTCCCCAATGAATTCTCCGGAGATCATGGGACCTAGAACCAAAACTTAGAAATGGGGGGTATATGGGTATGGGTCAAAATTTCTAGGATATGTTGGGCGATGAACATCAACAAGCAACATGTTTTTGATGTGAACGGCAGGGAATTCCACAGGTTTTGTCCCATATATCATATTGGTGACATCCCTATTGTTGTTGATTTTAATCCCCATTGTTGATGGTGAAATCCATTATTTTCGATGATGAAATCCCATGATTGATGGCGAGCCATCCCAATGTCCAAAAATGTTTTGCCAGTGCTTAGTGGTGATACCAATTTTGGGTTGGTTGTAGTCACATCCCCATATACCCTCTGGTAATCAACACAATTGAAAATCCACTATGTATAGATGATGTTCTCATTAAATCCACTTTCAGTATAGGTGATTTTTCACTGCCACCTTTGATTCTCTCAAAGGTATATCATCCCATTAAATCCCATATATATATAATGCATATATATATATATATATACACCCTCTAGTAAACTAACATAGCTATTGAAAATGGACAAAATGGACCATTTGTAGTTGATTTACCTATTAAAAATGGTGATTTTCCATCGCTTTTTGTATGTTTACCAGACGTATTTATCCCCACATAAGTCACATAACCCTTGCTTATATCTATATATATATATAATAGTGTATATATATATATATATATTTATTTATATTTATTTATATTTATTTATATTCAGCAGTGTGTGTGTGTGTGTATTCCAAAATATGCCCTCCGCCAGCCCCACCCTTTCCTGCGCAAAGGCCAGCAGCGCCAGCACCGTGCATCCGCTGAGCCATGACACGAAGAGCCCGTCCGCGCTGCGGTGACCCAGCAGATCGCAGGCGCGCGGGTGCCTTGGTGGAATCCGTGGGATCCCCATCCATTGAGAGTTGATGGGTACCCTACATTAACAGTTTGCTATTGAAAATGGCTGTTTATAGTGGATTTTCCCATTAAAAATGGTGATTTTCCATAGTTTTTTGTATGTTTACCAGAGGGTATAGCTATAGGATTCTAGCCTCCACAAGATATGGAGAACTATAAGCCACCCAAAATTGTGGAATTGTACAGTATGTGAAACAATTGGCATATTAAATAATTACCCATTGGTAAATTAAGAGTTCGACCCTGAGAATAGGTTTTTTTTTAGAGGATGCTAATCTTCCAATCCCGATTAATGCCAGGATGTGAATTGAGGGTATATCCCAATGAAAAGGATGATTTAAAATCCCAATGTGTTCATAATCCATGATCAATATTGATAATCCAATAATATTGGGATCCCATGGATCCATTAAAATAATAACATCGGATGACTATCATGGGATGATGATGGGATGATAGCAGGATTATCAATGGATTATGTGAAGTTAGGATGATAATGGAAATTGTGGGATTCTCTATGATCATCTTATTTTGATTCCAGATTGTTCAAAATAAGGGATTATCTGGGATGTGGAATGAAACATGAGCCATACTAAGATCAGCAAACAAACAACACTAATACAAAAAAAGGGAAACCAGAAACCAGCTTTGGCTGGGAAATCCGGGCTTACTGCAAGCTACAAGCTGGTGCTCCAGTTTTTTGGCAAATTTGGTTCATACCCCTTTCATTTAACTGTTGGATTTAATTTATGGGGGTTATTGTAACTGTACGGCCAGGACGGATGTGCTGCCCGGGAAAGTGCGTTTTGACTGCGCAGCCCAAGGTTTTGTGAGATTCTCCGTGTCGTCCATTTGGGCAAATGGATGACGAGAATTTACTCCCTCATTTCTACTCATTTCATCATCACCATCATCATCATCATCAGCATCATCAGCATCATCATCAACAACATCAACATCATCAACATCCTCATCATCATCATCATCATCATCACCATCATCATCAACATCAACATCAACATCATCATCAACATACATCCGGGGATGTGGTAAAAACCATAAAAAGCCCTAAATGAAACCCTAACTAAACCCTAAACAAACCCTAAATAAACCCCAAACAAACCCTAAACAAACCCTAAACAAACCCTAAAGAAACCCTAAACAAATCCTAAATAAAACCTAAAGAGTTGGTCACATGATAAACCTTTGGGCGGCACCCCCGGCCTGGGGGTAACTGTACTTCGGTGAAGTTAGATGGTTTTAGCATTAACCAACAAAGATAACTGCAAACCACCACATTGTAGTGTTTTACGACCCATTTACAATCCATCTACAACTGGGGCTATTCCATTTCAACATGTATGTGTGTGTGTATATATATATATATACATTCGGTTTCCAGGGGGTCCACTCAGTTCGACCAGCACAGCTGCCTGCAAAGCATCTTTTCCTGGAACTGCAGCTGTGCCCTCTGATGAAAAAGGNATACATTCGGTTTCCAGGGGGTCCACTCAGTTCGACCAGCACAGCTGCCTGCAAAGCATCTTTTCCTGGAACTGCAGCTGTGCCCTCTGATGAAAAAGGCTTTCTAGCCAGCCAAACATGGGCAAACAATGACCACTCAGTGACCAAAGTGCCCTTAAAGTTGGAGAGGGGGAGGGATGGAGGGAGCCGAAAACTCACGGCGTAGCCCCCCCCTTTCCCTCATGTATACCCCTCGGGATCGAGACGCACATACATTCGGTTTCCAGGGGGTCCACTCAGTTCGACCAGCACAGCTGCCTGCAAAGCATCTTTTCCTGGAACTGCAGCTGTGCCCTCTGATGAAAAAGGCTTTCTAGCCAGCCAAACATGGGCAAACAATGACCACTCAGTGACCAAAGTGCCCTTAAAGTTGGACCGCCCTTCCATGCGTCCCCTCCTGGCTCACATTGCGAAAGGTGGCTGTGGCACGTTGAATGCATGGGCGGGAGGCTGGAGGGAGTGTCAGAGCCACTAGGGCCTGAAGGCCGGTGTCCAAGTACAGTCGGGCTGTTGAAACGTGCTGCCACCGACCTTTTGTAACGAGCTGATCCAAGCTGGATCCAGCCCGATAGGCACTTGAGGCCCCCCCACGTCTCAAACTGTAGGGGTAGAAATTGCAGCCTTCCAGTTTCAGGGCCTCAACCAGGGAGTGCCACAAGGACATAAATTGTGGCCGTGACTTTGACCACAACAAGTCACCCGGCTGCTTACGGCGCAGCAGCGCTTTGAAAGCGGTGACTGTGATTTGCTCTGACATTTCAACCCGTTCCAACGGGAGGAACAGGCGTTTGCCACCCTTGGATGGGGGGAGGTATAACACACCCGAACGGGGTCCCAATACCACATCCTGAGCTTTGATTTGAAGAAGCTCCCCTGTCCTCAAAAAGAGTGTGAACCCAATGACAAGGAGCCATCCAAGCTCAAACTGCTTCCAGCAAAACGCCTGGCCAGCAAATGCCATCAAAAGCTCTGGCGACAGCGGTGTGGCCCGCTGCGGGACCTCGATCTGATTCCAGATCTTGACTAGCTTCCAAGACCAAGTCAAATGGTGCTTGGCTTCTGGCCGGAAATACTGGACAGCAGCCACCAGGTAGTTGGCCGCCGATTTGGGTGCACCTTCCTCCCACAGATGCTCCACGCATTCTGACACCATATCATCCAAAACTGGGAACGAACGGATAGAAAATCTGGGGCTCAATTGGTGAAACACTCTGAATTCGTCGAAGCTCTGCTGGTATCTTTCCTCTGTCTTTTTGCTAATCACTTGATGACGAAGCTTACCCACCTTTGCTCGCTGCCTTTTCCGCTCTTCCTTCGAGAGTCCCCCAACGACTGATTGTCGCTTAGGGCTCATATTCTCGACTTGGGCCGTCTGCTGGATTCATGGCGCTTTCGATGTAGGCCAGCAAAGGCCAAACACCAGCGCCCACTTGAAGAGCGGCGAACTTCCGAAGGATGCGGTTCAGGCTGCGCGAGCTACTGCGGCCCTTGGTGGCCACGGCCAAGGCCACCTGGCTGTCACAAAGGTGCAGCGCTCGGCAATCCCCAAAGGTGTGGTTGCGAATGCGCCACTCAAATGTGTGCACCAAGGACCTCAACTCCAAAATGTTGATGTGGTCTTTGTCTTTGAAGGGGAAAGAGTGGGAGCGATGCCATATCCACCTTGAAGGTTCCACTGACCCACGTGGAAAGGAATCTGGGCGATACAAGGCGCTGATGTCGAGCCTGACATCTGAGCCCTTGAACTCTTGACGCCTCAAGTAGGCCCCTACCAGCAAACTGCTGAGCTTCCGATCATCATGCAACTCCTCCGCCAGTAGCTTTGCACTGCGGTTCTTACTCTCCATGCTCTCTGCCAAGAGCGCACCTCCAACGCTGATACTGTCATCATTCTCTGAGGCCTCTGGTCCAGGTCCACAGTCCTCTTCCAATGGGGGCTCTGTGGACTTGACTTCTGTGATTTGTTGGGCCATAGAGCTCTTCACGATCTCATCAGCCCCCTTCCTCTGCTTCAAACCCATGGTTGAGAAGCAGTGGTCCAAAAGACACGCCACTGCGTTTGTGTGGAAGGAGTTGCCAATGGCAGAGCACTGCAAATCCTCCGCCTCTTTTTCTTTCGGTGGTTTATACTGGGGGCTTTTTCAGCAAGCGTCTGCAATGCCCTGGTTGGTAACCCATCAGAACTTCTCGTTCTCGGGCGTTCAAGGGGCGGAGCTCACAAGATGGTGTCAGCACCATGTATTCGTCCTTGTAGGTGTATGGAGGGTATCTGAATTGGTCCCCCTCCCACCTGGCCCGTGCGCCATCAGGCGTCTCCTTCAACCCCGCGGGGTCTGGAGGAGGCCACCCGAGGTATGGCTCGAGTGAATGTCGGGAAGCGCAGCTTGTCATTGCGCAACCCGCCTTCCCACTCAGCACCCTCAGTCAGGAAGAGTGCTAGGGGCTCCGCCTCCGCTTTGTAGATCAACTGGGTGTAGTCCCGATGAACCACCTGCTCCATGTCACTCACTTCGGTGGGCCTCACTGACACCCAAAATAGGCGGGGTCTCCGCGCCCGTGACAAGTACTGTGCATCCACCATCAATGCATCCATCTTCAGCTCCCGGTTCATTTCACGAATGTCATCCTTGTCAGCGATGACGTTTTCCAACAGTTTCAACACCCAAAGCTTCATTTCTTGGGCCACTTCATCCACCTCCTTGAAGACCCTGCTGGCCTCGTAAAACAACTTGGATCTGGCATCCTTCAGATGCTGTCTTTTGCTTGGCAGCTTGGAGAGTCCCTGACAAGGGCTCCCTCCACCCACAGCGATTCCCGTGATGCCAGGCACCTTCTTGACCAGACTGATGATTTCTTTCTTTCCGAACTTCTCAATGTCACTGAAAAACTGGGCCCCAGGATGAGCTCGTCGCATCAGTCGCCTGCAATTGGCGTCTTTTTCAATGACTCCCAGGTGGCTGTAGTCGACCCCAGCCTTAGTCAGCGCCAACGTAAAACCACCCAGGCCAGCGAACAGGTCAATCACCAGCACCTTCTCCTTTTCCTCCAGCCGTGTGGGGTCTCCCTCACGCTGAGTGCCATCGATGGCTTCTCCGTTCAGAAGCTTCTCAGCTTCCTCTCTGCCGGCCCTGCTCAGCCGAGATGCATAGCAAACTCCTGCCCCAGTTCCACACGCGTCACTGGCTGTGACCACGGGATTCAAGGTGGCTTTCAAATTGCACTGGGTCAGGGGCAGCAGCACCTCCACAGTCAGCATCTCAGTGCACAGAGCTTCACTCACAGGACAGAGGGGTGGCCCCTGTGCAATGCACCGGAACAGGACGTCCAGGCAGGAGAACAAACAGCGCCGGAATTGGAGCACGTGCACTGCCTTGCCCGCGTAGATCTGTAATGCTTTGCGCGGCACTTCAGTCTGTTTCCTGATCCAGCTGCCCAGGGACACCAACTCCAAGCAACGCTTAGTCGTGGTGCGGAGGAGCCCACGCTTCCCGTCCAGCGGTGCCCCTAGGCGTTCCGCTTCTTTGCATCTGACCAGGGCCTTCTCAGCATTTGTGGGTATCCCCCACCACTCGTACGCCTGGCGCAAGCGTCTTTGCTCCTCTGGGGGGCGGCCGGCTAAATCCTCGCAGGCTTTGGCGGAGACCTTCTCAAGGATGGTCGTATCGTCGAGATTTATCGAAGGCTGCGCCTTCCTCAAGCTCCGGGAAGACTGCCGTGCGGCTAATCTCAGCCAGCTCCCTCAGGCCAGCGCCGCCTCTCAACGGAGAGCCCAGCGCAATGCGCCTGTGGAGGGCCTGCATAAGCCCCACCGAGCTATGCCACCCCATTGGCAGGACGCTGAGCCCCACGTAGCTCCAGTCTTCATTCGGTCTTCCAACCTTGTGCCCCGCCACAGGTTTGGCTAGCACCATGTATTTTGACCAGCTGGCCGGTAGGGCAAACAGGTAAAAGGCCGACACCAGGTCCTCGCCCGAGACCAACAATTGTTGATCCTCGCCAACGAAAATCCGTTGGAAACTGGCGGCTCCGGTCAAAGTTTGGCAGTCGCCGTCCAACTGGTTCATGAGCCAGTTGGTGGCTCGGAGATCTACTATGAGTCGCAGGATCTCCTCACCGGATTCCAGCGTTTTGCCCGACTTCGGCACCCCGAAGATGCCGTTGAGGAGATGTTCACCAGACACCTGAACAAACTGGTCCACTGGTGTCACCAATCCCCTCTGGTGCATGGCTTCCACCACCAAGTCCCATTCCGAGTCCTCGCACATGACCCGGGGTTTTGGCATCGACTCCGGCCAATCAGTCTTTAGCAACCGTTCTGGGTGTCTCATGGCTTCGGCCAAATCCTCGGGCAGCACCTCAAGTATGTCCACCAGGCCGCCATGTTGGGGGCTGGGCAATCCCGGAAGGATCTGCCTCAGCGTCACCCATTTTGCCTTTTCCACCACCTCACCGGTGTAGGAGATGCTCATATCCTTTATCTCATTCTCCCACTCGTGAAGCGGGGTTCGAGGCACCCCAACTCGGTCCTTGTCATCAAAGAACACCTTCATCATGTCCCAAATCCGTGTCAAAGCTTTTTCCTGGGCAAGCGTGGCCTGACTCCCCGGCCAAGGGGCAGACTCCTTCTCACGATCCCCATAGAGGAAGTTCAGTCCCAGGACTGCCAGCCATGCTTTCAAGCCCTCGAGTCTCAAGGCCTTCTGTGCCTTACTCCTCGTCTCACCTCTCTCTCTCCATTGTCCTTGCCCTGCCTGGTCTCTGTACTCCCCTGAGGTGATGACCATTCGAAGTTGCTCTACATCATCGTGCCACAACGGAAGGGGGAAGAGATTCCGCACACGCTCCTCCCTTGGCTCCGCAGCTCGCAAGTTCCATTCCATCAACCTCTGGAGTGGGCTTGGGGAGTGCCAGATCTGTAAAATCAGGTGGAAGGCCAACTGAGCAGCCGACAGCCCAAGAGGGTCATTGTTGCTAATCCAGTCCCTTAGCAGGCTCTGGACTTGGGCGGCCAATGCCTCCGCATCCTGAAAGGTATCATCAGCCCCCTCATCGCGCTGTTCACTCCTCATCCGGACTTGCCTGACCCTTTGCTCACTCTCTGGCCCCATGGCTTGCCTTTTCCTTTTCCCTTCCACTGGGGCTTTCCCTTTGTCTTCCTTTTTCCTTTTGCGGGCCTCTCGGAATTCACGGCCACGTGGACTTGACGCTCTTCCCGAGCTCCTTTGTCCTCTTCCTGACTTGGGCTCCTGCTGGGATGAGCTGGTTTTGGGTCTTCTGCCTTTGTGCTTATGGGGCTTGTGCGCAGGGCTCCCTTCCTGGTCTCTCCTTCGGCGCGGTCTTTCTGGCTCCTCAGCTCTGAAAACTTCACCCTCAGTGGTGTCTCTTCGAACTTCGCCCCGGCGCTCCCCGAACTGGGGCCTGCCGTGCGGTCTGGGCTCCGGCTTTGACTCACGGGCCGCCCGCCCTTCAAGGCTGGCCCGCTGCCCAGCTCCTATTTGGGGGCCCTGTTCATCTTCTGGACCGCCTCCTTCAATTTCATGTTGCGCACCTCCAGCTTGCTTGCAAGTTCCCTTTCTTCTTCTCGGCTGAGGGCTGCCCCCGACGCGGATCAATTCGAAGTGTCTGGCTAATTGCCAGTGACCGTCCTGAATGGACGCTTCCAGAGCTTTGAACCTCTGCATCAACACGTCTAGGCAGTGGAGTGTCTTGCTTGACAGAAGCTCGTCGATGGCGGTGGCCAATGTCAACAGTTCCCGATGCGCCCGCACTCCGATCTTCGAAGGTGGAGCGTTTGTGAGGACGATCTGGTTCAAGTAAGCCAGAACCTTCTGGTTTTCCCACGCGTCCTTCTCGAGCCCTGTCTCCGCCTGCCCCGCGAGATACCGCGTCATCCTCTTGAGCGACATCTCTGTGAGCCGTCCGGGCTTCTTTTGAGCTAGCCGCCACAGATCGCCTCCCCGGACTGAGGACGACCGAAAAAGTGACCCTGAGCTCCTGGCACTTGAGGATCGAGAGGACTTCTCCGAAGAGGAGCTGTCCTTTCTCCGACCCTCACGCTTTGAGCGCCTCTTTCGACGCTTCTCCTTCTCCTTGTCACTGCCTGGCTTCTTGCGTTCCTCCGCCTTCTTCCGTTCCTGATCAGCCAGCTTGTCTTCTAAATGCCTCTTTTTCTTGCGGCTTCTTGATCTTCCTCTTCTATCCCGGTCACGCTCCCTCTCAGGGCTGCGGACCTTTCGGGCTTCCTCCTCTCTTGCCTTCTCTGCGGCTTCTGCTTCTCGGCGCAGAGCAGCATCCAGGTCTCCGGGCAGTTGAGGGGTCTTTCCTTTTGCAAACTCCTCCACAGCAGCACGTGCCAGGGCTTTCCCTTGGCTCTTGAGGTAGGGCTGGTCCAGCATGACCTGGGGACATAAAAGTCTCCATCTGTCCACATGGATCAGAATCCGGCGGTCCCCACGGGCCAGGCGCTTGCGGCAATGCTTGGCACTGCACTGGCACACATGGTACACCGCTCCCTTAGCCAGCTCATTCTGGGCATACCAGTCGTAGTAAGCATCAGATGCTCGCCCGTGCTCTGCTGCAAAGAGCCCCTCATTCATATCCTCCCAGGCCGCCAGCTTCAGGACAGCGCGTCCTTGATTGCTCCAGTGGTCATCATAGCAATGGTACTCCAGGAATCTGCCGACTTCGAACATGTCCACGGCCACTTCCTTGGCTCGAGACCCAGCGTCAGCAATGATGAAACAGTTGCACTCGCTTAAGGGCCTCCCCAGCCTCAGGCATGAAAAGACCTCCTCATTGCTGAGACCCAACTGGCGCCCTAGAGTGAGTATCTCATCCATCCTTCCTCAGGAAGGAGGCCAGCGGCACAGCCACTGGAGATGTTACCCCCACAGGGGGTAAACAGGCAGCCACAGGCTTGCCTAGCTTCCCTCACTCAGAGCTTGGCCTGGCGGCCCTTTTCTAATATTTTCCTTTTCTTTTCTCCTCAAGTGATTTCCCACCGGTTAGGCCAATCCTCAGAGGATCTAACCCAACCAGCGGAGCTGATGACACCCTGGCCTTTACCTTCAAAGGTGTGAGGCCAAGGTGGTCGGCACACTTGCTGTCCCTTGGGGCACCACCCAAACAGGGTCAGTGCCCCTTGGTTCGACCCTCGCTGTGAGCCGAAAACTCACGGCGTAGCCCCCCCTTTCCCTCATGTATACCCCTCGGGATCGAGACGCACATATATGACTGGCTATACTATGGTGCTTACCTACCTGGTGTACAAACATATACCCATGGCCCATGAAATTTCTAGGATGCCACTAACAGCTGGATCCCCTGTAACTATGTTTAACCAATATGTGGTGTCATCACCTACCAGGAAAAAAAAAACATGAATTCCTGTCTAACCGGAAAATCCATGGAAGCACGAAACCTCCAGGTGGCCACCCGATCCCTGTCAGCAAGTTGCGCTAGCAATCCCAGGACGCCCAACAAAGCACCGGCTCCCCTGGCCGATTTTGCTTCGGGGTGCAGGCCAGGAGTTAGTTTTTCAGATTTCATGGCTGTAACTACGGCAATAACCCCCATAAGTTGGCATAAAACCCCTATAACTATGCATTTGCTTATAGACTTATATATCTTATAGCTGGAACTGCACTCTGGGGTTGAGCTGTTGACCCTAAAGGTCCTGTGAGCTGTTGAGAATGGTTCATGTCGTAGCTATGATGAGCATAGTTTCCTTGCTGGAATTCGAGCAACCGTTTTTTACCAGCATTCTCAGCTCTTGGATCACTTGATGGATCTTGACCTCCAGAAGAAGGACCTAAAATGTCATCCATGGTGAGGTTCGGGTCTCTCATTCGCTTCCGAAGCTCCTTCCGTTTTGCTTCACGCAATCTCTTCTCTTCCAGTTGCATCTGGCGTCGTTTCTTGTCTTGCCGCTCAGCTTCCCGGTACCTGGAGCACACCCGACACCTACAAATGGTGAAGGAAAAAAAACACGTTTCTTACACAAAACATCACAAAACGACTCTTGGGGTGTTCAGTTTACATTGGCAAAAAAATCTTGGAAGAAACGCAAACATGATTTCAGACAAGCTTCAGACTGCGTTTCCATCTCTCCAGCAATCTCTTCAGATCCTCCAACGGACTAGACACAGCACAACCCAATCTCAAGAATTTTGGGGCGCTCCAGACCCAATGCTTCGGCCTGTGCTTCTTCTTGTCATGTTGGCACATATAGCGCCTCTCCCAAAGGTGTTTGTGTTTCATGCGTAACGGCTTGGTTGCATCGTAGAGACGCTGAAGACGCATCAAGCAACGGTCAGAGTTTCTGCCCACCACTTGATACATCTCAGCCGCAGCTGATTGGAATTGCTCCCAGATTTTTTGCAACTCCTCAGGGGAAAAGTGCTCAAAAACATTGTAATTCCTCCTGCAAGGCTTCAAAATACCACGAAGGGGTTCCAGAATCTTGCGGAGCTTCTTCAAATCTTCCAAGTTTTGCACCGGCGGGGATCGCAGCAGGAAGCGACCCAGAAAGATACCCGCATGTTGTGTCAAAACAAACTTCGCTTTGATCTCCTCTGGCTGCCGACCTTGCTGCAGCGCAGAACGCCTTAAGGCTTCCCCCAGACGCTCCTCAAAGCTTCCTGAAAGCGAACAGCTGGAAGAGGGCAGTTGCTAGGGGCAATGGCTGATGCTTGGGACTCTCTGAATCTAACATGGCCATGGGAAAAAAGAAAACAACCTCTTTTCAATGGGGAAAGCCCCTATAAAAGGAGATACAGTACATGGAAGATGTTTAAACTGGCAAATATTGGATTACAACAAATTATCAAGGAACGCACTTTTGGTGGATCATTCCAGTTTCCAGCAACTAGACCAGTCACATCTCAAGCCCCAATGGTTTATCTATCCATCAGTAGCTTCTATATCTACATTCTGTGGTCACAATAACACATGTCTCAGCAATTTCTTTCCTCCACCCACAATCCTGGTTTCTGGTCAAATATCCGGAAACCCTGAGTCAAGGATGAAACTCAAAGTCATTCAAAACATCCAATTGGTGATACCTGGTAAGTCAAGCTCTGTTTTTGCGCGCCCCGAATCGCACGGCACCTTCAATCTCATCTGTATTGTTCCTGTCCTGCATCTTTTGCTTCGTCGCAGTGAGGATCAACAAGTACTCCAGAGCTGTCGCAAGGTCGCAACTTCGGCTGTGGATAGCAATGCCCTCGAAAAACCTGGTTCCGTGACATTTCCAACACGAGGCTTCTTCCTTTGGAAAAGAACAACAAGTCTCGAACAAACACAGTTGCTTGTTTTATTAGCAGGTGTATGGGTTTTTACCACCAAATGGTATTGCAACGCCATTGGAAAGCAGGACGCAAAGAAACAATCGTGATCGACTCTTGTACATCTCGAAGAAACTCTCGTTATCAAATCATCCACTTCTTTACGAAAAATATGACTGAAAATGTTCCAAAGGATGCTGGCCAACAACGCTACAAAAGAGCTGCGGTCGTTTTTCCCCCAGCAGCCGCGAAGGTTTTACCAACAAAAAAAACCTCCGAGAAACACTGATGCATGATACTTTGAACATCTCCTGCCAGCGACTTTTATTCCTTTCATCCCGGTACCTTTGGAGCCGGGAGGTGCTCCGCGTCTTCTCTGACGCCCATGGCACAGCACCTGACAGCTTCCCATGGCCAGGTTGTGGCCATCTCAGAATGGCATGTGATGACCATCCCGTTTTTTCACAACGAAACTGCGGTTCGCAATGTTCAAAAGCCTGAAATTTCCATTGTGGTTGATATGGATTCCCGAAAATGGATTATGATCATGTCCAATATGTTGGGCAGTATAATCCTTGAAAAAATCATCAACCAAGAGGGTTATTGAACACCACTCAAATAGAAATAGATGTAAAGCCCTGAAGATGGTCCAGGTTTGACTGGTTGATAAAAGCGTTTGTTTCAAGTCTACCCCTCAGATTTCAAGGGTGTCCTCAAATGGAGCCCCTTTCACAGCTTTCTCCAAATGGAAAAATGATGCTTCAGATTTTGAGTTTTTTGTGCCGGTTTCTGCCGTAGTTTTTAACAGATGTAGTCAATGTAAATCAATGTAGCAATGTAGTGGCACTCTCATCCCGATTTGAAGCCCATTTTGCCAAGAAACGAGTACCATGCAGCTCTGTTTCGCAGACCCTGAAGGCCTTGGGACCAATTTCTCTTCAGGCTGCGATTCTCCGCTTGGCTCCGCTTTGGTCACCATCCACTGCTGCAGCAGCACCCGCTGTTGCTGCGAAAAGTTGTCGCGGATCACCTCGAATCGAACCTCCCGAGGCAATTGCTTCAACATTCTCTGAATCTTCAGCATCAACCTGTCCAACGCTGTGGCTCCTGAATTGTGCTATTGGTATTGGTTCACCTATGTTCCCTATGTTCAGGTTCAAGTCATCGGTCACAGGTTAGTCCCCACATGTTTCCCATACACATTTATACCAGCTTTAACAAATACTGGCTCATCTGCAATGGACTTAAACAAGTATAACATCAAATCATCGCATCTTTTCTTTCGCCCCTGTCCTTTCTTCACAGCTGCAGTTCTCTCAGCAGTTTTTGCAGCTTTGTTTCTAGTTCTCTTCACACGTACCTGCGCCGTTGCTGCCGTGCGCTGGCCATCATAGTTCTGCCGCGCATGAGGGTCGGACAAGGTCTCAAGGGCTTGGTAGACCAAGTGAAAGGCCTCCTCAAGCAGAAATCAACAGGAGTGGGAGATCAATAGGGGGGTTGACTATCAACAATATGGATTTAATGGGAATAATTAGGCTTGAACGTATAATGAGATATATCTGGCTGAATTATGATAATTCCCTAACCTTAATTTAGCCAAAATAAGGTCACGTGCTGATATGCAAGCGTGTTAACTTTGTAAGGCATTGTCATTTCAGTACAATGGACATCAAGTGATGGGTACTCATCAACACGTCTGCGGAAATCTGGCCAGCTATTTGGTGAGGTTTATTTACAGTTTCATATGTTTATGATAAAGTTTATAGTTATAATAGTCTATATTTATAGATTATTTATAAATAAACATCCAGCATCATCCAGCTATATGCTTGTCTGGCGTCACGACGTGAGGTCATGATCAAATTCATCCAGATACTTGATGGTTCATGGCAGGAATCGTTCGTGGGTTAGCTCACCCCATTCATAATTGGACATGGGGGTGTCTGAAAATGGGGGTTACCTTCAAATAGTTACTTTAAAGGAGGAGAATGATGATAAAGCATGAAGTTTTGGGGGACCTTCTTCTCAAACAAACCCACAGTACCCTCACCTGGGCTGGTTATAGCTGGGGTCCCCACTTGCGATTTCCGGATGACTCAATCTTGCCTAATCTGTGGAATGTGTGCTGCTTAAAATCTCAAGTTTGACTGCTTCAAGGCTCTGATTGAAACTTTCTCCAAAGGTCAAGCTTGCATTGAAAAACCGTTCAAAGGTCGAATTTCTTAGACTGTTTGGCAGAGTGACTTCTTTTATTTTCCACCACTGATTTAACTCTCCCGAATCTCCAAAGGTCAAGCTTTGAAGAGTGTGCGGCAAGGTGACTCCGTTCAGGCTCTGATTGAAACTTTTTCCAAAGGTCAATTTTTTTTGACTGGCAAGGTTACGCCTTCCAGGCTCTGATTGAAACCTTCCCCGAAGGTCAAGCTTTGCAGGGTATCTGGCAAGGTGACTCCTTTCAGGCTCTGATTAAGACAATTTCCAAAGGGTCAAGCTTTGCAAAGTATCTGGAAAGTCGACTCCTTCCAGGATCAATTCAAGGTCAAGCTTTGAAGATTCCTTGGCAAGTTGAATCTTACCCGCCTAAAGGGCTCCACATAGTCAAGTTTTCAAGGGTCTGAGGGAGGTGGGACACACACTCAGGGTTTCTTGATCCTTGTATTCGCGTCACCCCCGGCAATGCACGCTCTGCCTAAACTACAGGTACACCGTGGGCATGGCGCCATGCAGCAATGCGATCTGTTGGAATATAAGTGCAAGAAAGGGTCGCACTCTCCCCTGCACCCTGCTCTTGCAATCTTCGGCCCTTGCATCCACTGCACTTTTATTTTGTTTTCCAGTGTTTGATGCGTTTTTTGATGACAAGTGTTTCTTATTACATGGGGTGACCTCCTGAAAGTAGAAGGATCCCTGCATTGACTGGGTTGTACATATTGACTTGCACCAGCCATAGCGCACTTGGCGGCCACCTGGTGGACTTCTTGGTACCTTCAGCACCAACCAAGGCAAGCTTTATCGAAGTGAGGCAGTCAGAATTCACAATATCCTGTCCTGCAATTATATACAAATTTATCTTTATCTTAAAATATACGTGCGTATACATCATGTAGAACACATATACATATGTATGTGTGTATATATATATATATGTAGAAAGATAGAAAGATTACATACCATTCCGTGATTTAAACAATAGAGATCCTGAAGCTGTCCTTGCTCAAGCGCAACTCAGCTCAGGGTTGGAGGCCCAGGGATACGCTGTCAGGTCTGTCCGAGGTGTGTCGTCCAATCCCCTCCTTCGTTT
>BGPT01001603.1:99807-133008 GCA_003297045.1 Symbiodinium sp. clade C Y103 | reverse complement strand
AACAATTGAACAACTTAACAACTTAACAACTTAACCACTTAACAACTTAACAACTTAACCACTTAACAACTTAACAACTTAACAACTTAACAACTTAACCACTTAACAACTTAACAACTTAGTTCGTTAGTTTGTCAGTCAGCTAGTCAGTTACTCAGTTAGTCAGTTAGTCAGTTAGTTCGTTTGTTAGTCAGCTAGTTAGTTAGTTAGCTAGTCAGTAACTCAGTTAGTCAGTTCGTCAGNNNNGTCAGTTAGTCAGTTAGTCAGTTAGTCAGTTAGTCAGTTAGTCAGTTAGTCAGTTAGTCAGTTAGTCAGTTAGTCAGTTAGTCAATTAGTCAGTTAGTCGGTTAGTCGGTTAGTCGGTTAGTCGGTTAGTCGGTTAGTTGGTTAGTCGGTTAGTCAGTTAGTCAGTTGGTCAGTTAGTCAGTTAGTCAGTTAGTCAGTTAGTCAGTGAGTCAGCTAGTTAGTTTAGTTAGTTCGTCTGTCAGTCAGTCAGTCAGTTAGTCAGTTAGTCAGTTAGTTAGGCAGGGAGATAGATAGACAGATAGATCGGCCGACGCTCCAACCACCTTTTGATCCATCAGTGGATCTGCTCTGCCATCCATGACTCACAACAACGAACCTCTCCTATAGGTTTCCTATTCTGAAACNGGATCTGCTCTGCCATCCATGACTCACAACAACGAACCTCTCCTATAGGTTTCCTATTCTGAAACTTCCGCCACCGCCTTGTGCGGTACTACTGGTACGTGTAAGACCTCCCATTTTGAATGGTGCCACATGTTGACGCATGCCCACCTCTTACGTGGCTGCATGTCAAAGCAGCAACCATAAAATTTGATCAAGTCTGCGACCAACTTGGCCTCGATTCGAGCAATGGTTTCAGCAGGCTCCCATCACACAGTGCTTCTCCGGAGTGATGGCAATGCTGTTGCCATAGGAATGAATGTACGTCGACAATGCAACATCCCACTTCTGGAGGACGGAATGACATACACCCAGGTTTCTGCAGGCGGTCATACAGCTCTTCTCCTGAGTGATGGCAATGCCATTGCCAGCGGAGACAATTGCTTTGGACAATGCGACATCCCCTCTTTGGCTCAGGGACTGAAGTACATCCAGGTTTCTGCAGGTATCGCTCATACTGTTCTTCTACGGAATGATGGCACTGCTGTTGCCATCGGAGACAACGAAAATGGAGAATGCAACATCCCAGCTTTGGATGAGGGACTGGCATACACCCAGATTTCTGCAGGCGGCTCTCATACAGTGCTTCTCCGGAGTGATGGCAGTGCTGTTGCCAACGGATACAATGAATATGGACAATGCAACTTCCCTGCTTTAGATGAGGGAATGGCATACACCCAGATTTCTGCAGGGGTGGCTCACACAGTGCTTCTGCGGAGTGATGGCAATGCTGTTGCCATCGGAATGAATGTACATGGACAATGCAACATCCCACGTTTGGAGGAGGGAATGACATACACCCAGGTCCCTGCAGGTGCCAGACATACCGTTTTTCTAAAGAGTGACGGCAATGCCGTTGCCATCCGAAAGAATGCAAATACACAATGCGACATCCCAAGTTTGGATGAGGGAATTACGTACATCCAGGTTTCTGCAGGCCGTTATATTTATTCGCCACTTGATTATACAGTGCTTCTTCGGAGCAATGGCAGTGTGGTTGCCGTCGGAGAGGACGAACATGGACAGTGCGACATCCCCTCGCCAGAGATGGGAATTTGCTACATTAGGGACTTGGCATGTGGCAGAGTCTTAGCTCTACAACTAGAGATATTAGAGATTGTGGGCGAGAATGATGCAGTCACGCTGAAAGGCGCGACTTTGGCTGGAGAAGAGCGCTTTTCTTTGACCGCACGCAGGGTTGATTCGGCCTAGGAGACACACAAAAGGATTGCTCAAGACTTGAATGTGAACCTCCCAAATCTTCAGCTCGTTTTGCCAGACGGGCAATTGTTGGCCAAATTTTGCCGCACAAATCCAGGGGCCTTAATTGCAGATGTGACTCAAAGTAGGAAGTGCCGACGACTCGCCGGGCTTGAACCGTCTCTTGAGATGGTCCATGGGCCGTCGTTGAGCAGTTGACCCATTGACCCCTACAAAAAGGTCATATGATGTCATATTATAGATTGTTCCCAGGGAGAAATTTGGTTCCTGGATGTAGACAGAGAGTGCCAAAGAGCACCCTACCGGGTCTGCCACCCCTGCTTTGCAAAGCGCAAGGTTTCCAAACGTTCGCAGCCTGGCGACCCAACACCACTTTTGTATAGAAAGAGCCATGGTTTGGATATGTTTGGATGATGTTTTTGAAGAGGCAGCCTTGTTTGTCTTGCCGGGTAATGCATGGTTCCATCATCTCATCCCTCGTTTCTTGTCGGCTGAAGTCGGACATGTGTTTCCTTGCATCAAGGGGACATCACAACTTTAGGTTGCTTCATCCCTTGTCATGCGCTGCTCTTAAAGTTCCAGTGCTGCTGGTTATTAGGCCGTTCGATGCCAGGAGGCTACAGGCCTCTGACATGGAAAAAAATCAGATCCCAAAAGGTGTTGCCCCCAGTGAAAAGTTGGTCGACAAACCCCACTCACTGCAGCTATACCTACCATAAACCCTAGTTATGATAGTGAGAAACCAACTTGGATCTCAGAAATCAGCTATAAATCCTATTAAGACACCATGTTTCTTTGGCATATGCTTTCATCCCATTTAAAAAAGACTTGGGAAACCAACAAAAGCGGCAGCCAGGTGACCCTTGCGGGTGGCGTCAGCAGCAGTGAACCTTCAGCCACCAAGGCAGGTCCCGTAAAACAAGCTGAATCCAAGCAGATTGGAATTTTGACACATCCATATCATGTTTCGAGGTGATGGCTCAGATTTTTGTTCCCTTTTTTCAAATGGAGCCGCCAAATCGCGCATGCTTATACTTATTCTTTTAACGTAAACCGTCCCTTATTTTTTGAGGTCAGGTTAGATTTCAAACTGATGGACCCGCAACATTGGTCATGCCTAGTAAATCCATCCATTTTTTGGGTGAACAAGTTTTCGACTTGGGAGTTTCAGCAGCCACCAGAAGAATAGAAAATCGGGATTGTGTTATATATTCTCTCCTTTTGGGGGCTACCATTGTATATAGAAGCCATACAAAGTTGGGGTGGGTTACAACAATACCAACTGTATATATCCAAAATGTATAGAATGGGCTAGTCAAGCCCGGAGACGCGACAGATTTTACCAATAAACGGGAATTTAGTTTGGTTTTGTATATATTTCCTTCAGATATCTTCAGAGTATAAGAATGATAAAGATGGTTTGACGATCTGAGATCATCCGATGATGTTGGCTGTCATATTTCTTGGGATATGTTCAAGCCAGCAAGAGAGGGAGCCTGCAGGAACGTTGTGTTGAGGCATCCTTGCGGACAACACGTTGGCTCAAAGGATGGATGACTCTCCGGTAATCATCAAACGTAGGAAATCCCTGCAATAAGTGGAGGTGTTAATGTGAAAATCATCGATAAATGGTGGATTACACCTATATTGATCATATTGGAGGATGCTCATGAATCCATAAATAGGGATTTATATACCATATTCATATGAGAAAAATTGAGAAAAAGCATAGGTTTTCTTTGAAGCAAACTGCTTTGCACTAAGAGTGGATGAATCGGTCCGACAGTTGGCGACAGCATAAGAAATTGTATATTGTTTGGGTGTGTTTACCAAGACTTGGGCCCTCCAAGCCTACTTGCGATGAACTGAGTGCTTCAGACAACATATGGCCGTTTGGAATATTTGGTCGATAGTATAGACATGTTTGCAAAAAGGTATCACCAGCCAGTCTAGGTGTCTAGAAAAGTTACGGAAAGAACACATTCCATTGCTATCTGATGGTGATTCAACACAAGTTCTATTTTTCCTATTTTGGATGATTATCCAACATGACTGACTGCTCTATGTCATGCTACATATGTGTGTACATGAACCCACCAGTTCTTTCAATAAATGGTGCTTTTATATGTTTGGACTGATGGTTTCGAAGATTTTATATGTTCAATCCTAACTTGGAATGACGATCCCGCAACTGACGGTCGAATGATTTTGGAATTGGGGATGCGACCACCTTCCGACCTTTCGAATTGCAGGGAAACAGTGGAGGTAAATATTAAAACTGTATTTTTCCTTCTGCCAATCTAGTGATGGGATTAATGAATGTTGCTCAACAACCCCTTTTTCAATCTTTTTCATGGTTAAGCGCCAAATCTCCCATGAATTCTCAATTTTCCCAGAATTGGCTATATGTTCCCAAAAAAAAACTATCCCATAATCCGTCAATCTTTTCATCTCTTCGGCGACGGCAGACGCCAACCCCTGCGCTCCTGCCCACGCTGCCCATTGCAGCCAGAGGGGAGGCAGAGAACGATGCAGGCCGTGCTTGAGGGGTCATAGCGGGTCTATGTCTGGTCCAACTTGGTTTCAAAAATCCGGGAAATTCATGGAAGAATAGAGGGCAATCATGGAGGAAAAACATAGACATATATCATATAACATGTATAAGAAAATCATGGACAATTATCGGAAAATGATAGACACATATGGGAAGTCATGGAAAATATATAAGAAAATCATGGAAAGATATGGAAAGTTATTGGAACATCATGGAAAAATATAGGAAAATCCTGGACACATATCATATATGGGAAACCCATCTAGTCAATAGAGGTTTTTGCTACCAGGACCTTCTAAACCCTAAGAAATGTTCGGGTGTGACTGGCAAAGAGGATTGGACAGTTGGGGGTGGATTTATTAAAGCGGTACGCTGAGTGCGCGTTGCTTGCAAACAACCGTGCACTTTGCTTATTCATCCTGATGCCAAAGTTGCATTCGCTGCAACATATTTTCCTACTAGACCTCTTGCTTCAAGCACGCAAACATTCTCACTGTTTGCATCCACTTTGTTTTGGCGCACAAATGAGCGAAGATTTCATCGGGGAGAACTAGCCGCCTTGCTCGACGAACCCACCCCAACACAGTTTTGACTCGAGTGATTTTGCGCTATTTAACCAAAGCTCTACAAGAATATGCGAAGGATACTTGCAGAATTGAGCACCTTGTGGGAAAAGAAAGACGTGCTCGAACGCTTTCAGCCGCTAAGGTTCTGACATTGCAGTGGCACACTGAATCCAGGATTTGTTTGAGCCAAGACTCCAAGTGACAAGTGACAAGTGTCATCCATTTCCATCATTCTCCCATTTGAGCTTCAACCCCGAAACCTCTACTTTCACCGTTTCTTCGGGCATGGATGCTGCTGGCATATAGTAGTCCACAAGAGGATGGAAAAGTGTGGCACCAGAACAGTAGTTTGGCAATACCTCATATTGCTTTACAACCTTTCTATCTATGACTGGTGGTTGCCATGGTTCGGGGCCGATATTGACCAGCTGCTGAAACATCGTTTTTTTTCCCCCTCCCGCCATGTAAGATTAGTTCCCAATTTGTTCTGGGGTTTTACATCTCCAAAATTTTACAGGGATCCTTTATTATCTGGGGGTTGGAAGATGATTTTCACATATTTGGGAGTTGTATGTTCTTGGGTTCCACGTTTAAATTTACCTGAGACTTCATGGTCCTAGTGTTTCTCAATTTGCCGGGAAGGGTGTTAATCCTGTCTACAAGTCCCACAGCATTGACAATTTCAATAAGTGTGATATTGCCCGGTTTGAGAGCTTAAACCTTTCATTTACAGCAGCTTTTGATGGTTAAAACATGGGCGGTTTCCTGCTGATTCCTTGGTCTCGAAGACTCAACGTTGACAACTACTATTCAAAGGGTCAAGGAAACAGGGAGACACTCATTTCCATGCTATGCCACATGCTCGTCTTCAGCTTCTGTTGAATTCTTTGGAGCTATATGTTTCTATTCATTAATGAATAGTTCCTTTTTTTGTTGAACATATGTGCTACGTTACAGATATAATGCATATTTATTTTTTGCATATGTGCATATATATATATACAAATAAGATATGCATATAATTGCAAATCTTATATATGTATGTATAATGTATATATGCAAAGTTGATATTGGCACTTGGAAATGCAGTTCCAGTTGTAAGTGGATAGGCTTCGCCATAGTTTTAGGGGTAATATCACATCCATGTTTTGGGGATTTAGTGCAGGAAAGAGTGGTTAAGAATGCTTAGTGATGGTGAATCATATGGCCAATAGTGGTTGATAGTGCTTAACTAATGTTTATTTAGTGGTTGATTAATGGCTATGTACTGGCCAATTAATAATGATTATCTAGTTGCTATTTCTGGGAAGAACCATTGCTAACCATTAAAACACCATCAAGTGGTTAGTCCCATACATAATCATTGAATCACCATTCATCAAGGTATTGAAAAACCATTCATGAACCATTCAATGGACATCAATGGTCATTTCATGCTTAGTGATCATAGGTTTTTTCACCATTCTTAATCACTAAAAATCATGGTGGTGATTACCATTGTTAAGCATTACCCTCTGGTAATTTGACGGGGCGACACAGAAAATGACCATTGAAATAGTGGATTTGCCCATTAAAAAATGGTGATTTCCATAGCTATGTAACAGGTCACCACAGGGTAATGTGAATAACCAATAGATGTTAATATTAGCTATTAAGAATGAATGGTTACTAAAAGATTATTAACCACTCAATTAAGGTAATAATAACAAATATCAATTATCATCTACAATAGTTATGTTAGTTCACCAGCGGGTAACAATTTGATCAATTATTTTACCATCATATATATATATATCATGATTATCAATGATGATTCCATTTTATAGTATATAGTGGTGATTACCATTGTTAAGCATTCAACACCATGGTTGTGTCAGACCACTGCTGTTTAAAACCCACCGTTCTTCCAGGCGATTCCCAACCGCTGACCTCGGCACTGGTGGCCGAGACATGGACCTTGGGGGATGTGCCCAACCGGCCGGTGACCACGACCTTCGGTGCGCGGGGGAGGGCAGCTGGGGTGGCACCGGGGCAAGGTGGAGATGGAAATACCATTGGTATGTATAGGTCAGAACTGGGACATAAGTGATATATATATATATATTTATATGTATAATTGGGATTATTTAGGAACGGATTGATGTTTATTTGGGATTTTTTTTGGATGAAACTCACCATGTACTAGGTGAATATTGGTGAATAGACGGTTTGTACTGGGATGTCATTGGAACATGAAAGTGTAAGGTGACGTATCTGGGTTTTATGTCATTTTATGTCCAGTTTGATCATGATAGACGGTTCAATTTGTTTTTCTGTTAGTTTGGAATGAGAAGGTCACCTGGTTTGTTGCTGTAACAGTTTCCAGGATTTGATGCCAATACGAAGCCCGCTTCGAGCCTACTTCCGTACATGGAGCCAGAATGTATGAAGCGCTTGCCCGTGTTTCCAGCACAAGATGAGGAGAAGGATTTGAAACCATTTACGTACCGCAGTGTGCACATGCTTCAAGCGCCGCTATGCTGGAACCAGACATGAACTACTTGCTAGTGACGTCCGCAATGGGCTCAACTCACCTTTGATCTGATGTTGCAAAGTGGTAGCTGATTGCTTGGTACAGTCCACAACAAACTCCGGCCACAGGCTGTAACAAAAACACATGTCTTATCAGTCTTATCAACTTCCTTCAATCAGAGATAAACATTTGGGGCCCACCATTTTCCTCATCCCATCCCACCATGATTGAAGATTTCCCAACCCCATCGCTTCAACGTCAGGTGGTTTGAAGGGGAGCCAGGCGCTGAAAATCAAGGGCAAACCCGAGACAGGCGCGTTGGGGTCTACGTGAATCGGAGGGCTGTTGCCCTTTGACATAATCAATGTGAACCCCCTTAAGACAAGGCCAGGCCTTTTCTCCGGGCGCCACATGATCGCTGCCATCGGGATCCAGGGAGTTCGCCAAATCAAGCAACCCAAAAGTTGAAAAACATAAAGAGTGCAACGTACGATGCCAAACCCTGTCTTAGTAGTAAACCACCCCCAAATTCGACCATCAAACCAAAACCACCCAATGGATGATTTATGATTTATGATTGCTTTCCTAACATTCGTTACTTTTCCGGTATTAAAACAGTACAATTCTTCCCTCGCTGCAGGCCGCTTGCGCCGCCCAAGCTCCCGTTCTTCAAGTCCCGAGGGTCTCAGGTGGGGCGATGGCTGTGGATGGCTGCTGATGGTCGAGAGAATGCTCCATGTTTGTGTTTGGTATGTAGGATGTAGGAGGTACAGGTAGGTTGGAACCATACACGCTGATCATACGCTATACCTACTACGGGTATGTTTACGTTTACTAGGTAAATGTGCCGATAGTTCTGATTCTGATGATGCTGTGCAATGGGTGATTGTAGGAGTGGGGGAGCCTGATGTGCAGGCTGTTCACTATCCATGGCCCTTGGCAGGTATGTTGCGTCATTTGCAGTACATCTTAAATTTGAAGACCTAAAAGCACCACCACTCCATCCCCAAATGGACTTCAGTAATTATCGAACACGGATCTTTCATGATTTTCCACGAGTTTTTGGATAATGTCAACCCTGGACTAATAAACCCCTATAGGCTGTTTGATTGGGGAGGTACCATTTAAATCCAATTTAAGTATTAGATTCTGACTATTGGGGGATTATCCCCCTTATTAAAACAAACATTATTAAAACAAACATAGTACCAACCGGATCCAAACGTTGGGCTCATCGTTTGGGCCACGACCCGAGACGTCCCTCCACCGTGCGGAAATCCACGTCGCGGCCTTCGCGAGATAACCTGCAGCCTGACACCGCCCAGGTCGGGATGGGCAGGGGACCTGCGTTTGACGATTAATTATATATAATATAATATATATATATATATTTTTATACACATATGGGGGTTTCCTAAAATGGGGGTACCCAAAAATGGATGGTTTATAATGGAAAATCCGGATTGAGAATGGATGATTTGGGGGTACCCCTATTTTAGAAAACCTCCATAGAGAAACACACATATAGATTTATTTTAATTAGTAGGTGAGGTTATGAGCTTTCTGTATGTGGTATAGTCATAATTATATTATATTATATGGGTATTGTTGGGTAATTCTATGTAATTGCGAGTTGTTTTTTCATTCATTGTATACTATAAGGGTATCCTTCTATCATCTTCTATCATTATATAATTGTGGGTTACCATGGGATTTTGGGGTTGAAAAATGTTGAGATTTCATTTTGGAAGGATGATTTTCTCATTGATACAAGCACCCTTTTCAGAGCCAAGGTGTAACTGGTCGGTGCTTGGTTGGCTTTTCCATCCTAGGCTGATGATCTCCATGGACTGGGGCCCAGGGTGCATGGAGCACGTGGGAGAAGGATGGACAAGCATGGACAAGGATCAGAAGTGTTTTGGGTATCCTATATAATCAATCCCATTTCTCTATATATATACACCCCTATCTATGTATATATATACACATATATTGATTTAAACATTCATTTGTATATAATCTGATATTTATAATAAATGGTTTCTTATTTTCACATATCATACATCTAAACAATTATTATTTAGGTTTATTGTATAATTTGTACGAACCACTTAAAGACTTAGGCTGCAACAATAGCACCCCCGTACCACGCGCACGCGGTGGGCGAGGTGAATCTGTCGGTGGGTGCTGAAAAGCGGAACTCCTTCATGCTAGGTGCCTGGGGTGTGGTGAAAACCCTTGTTTGTCGAGTATTTGAATCATTCAATAGGGCGTTCTATCATGAAAAGATACGAGGATATAACTGGATATGAAGTGACATTTGATAAATGATGGCTGGTTGATGTTTAGTTCGGGGATTCTAACCAATATTTTGGGGAGTATCATAAGCCAGTAGACGAATTTCTATTAAGCAACCACTTTAATGAAAGGACAGAGGTGAACGCAACTCGCGTTCTCTGTGGATTTTGGTCATTTCTGGTGTTAAACTCTCAGGCAATTTTTTCTGCGGGCAGCTCCACCTTGAACCGCAATTCATACTTCCTTCTACCAGAGTGATGATTCTGTTCTCCATTGGCTAATAGTATTGGAAGTTTTGGCTAGGTATATCGACACCCCAACTTTTTTGAACAAGTCACTTGAAACATTGCTTAAAAAAACGAAAAAACAGTTTCTTTTTTCAACATTTGTGTTTGTTCATAGCTATGAATCCTGACTCTTGTTGAAACGCGATTTCCTGTTGATTTCCCTCCCCCTGGCCGGGAACCAAGTATATCCGTGGTATATTGATTATATCCGTGGTAAAACAATATCCGTGGTAAAACCATTAAATACCTATGAATTACATTGAATTATCATATATCCCTATAGATAGCCCACTTTTCATGAACCATTCTCTCTCAACGACCCCTGTGTCGCTGCCCGCAGGCGCCCTTCAAACGCCGGAACCGAGGCGGATGGCCACATGAGGGGAATACCCTCTGGTCATTGATCCCAAAACGCGAAGTGGAAAATCAATGAACATCGCTATGTGTTGAATAGGTGAAACATCACAGATCATAAATCATCTATTAAATGGATTTAAATGGGGTATTTTCATGTATTTTCCATAGCTATGTTCGTTTACCCAAGGGTATTTGATCCTAATGGGGTCATAATTTTGCATGCTTGTTTGGGCCAGAGGGGTGATGAGGCTTTTTAGTTGGAATAACTGGTAGGACAATTCCGAGTCCAATTTTAGATGGGCTCGTGCATGAAAAAAAACTACCAAGTACCCCTCAAAAGATAGAAAAGTAACATCCCACTAATATGCTGATACACATCGTTGACATCTTTTGTGGGGATTCCTGTGTATATACATATATATATATATACATATACATACATGCATATATACATATATATATATATATACATAATATACAAGAACACTGGTCAACCAGAAGGAGACGGTTGTGCGTTTCTCTTGGGAAGATTTGCATCCTGATTTCCCACTGTCTAGAAATAGGGGGGAATGAGTTGATGACATGTGGGAAAACCCCCAAATTCATAACCAAACTTGATCATATAGTTTGGTTTGGAAATGGTTGGAATTTTGGCTCGGGAATCTGAAGTAGCTGGTGACTTTGAATGTGGAATTTCGACGATTTTACGGATCATTGCAGAGATTGGCTTAGTTGATTGTTACTTGTATACTCAATAGGATATTCACCTGCTTGAGGCCTATGCAATGTTGGAAATATGTCGGGTGCGGGCGGTTTGGGCATTGCTTCGGCTTCACCCACTGAAAACACCAAAAATGAAACCGTTTTGAGGCAAAAACTCATCTTGGGAACCTGGATTTGTTTTGTGTTTCTGTTTTTTTGTTTCTGGTCGTTCAGATGTTCCACTCAACGGCCCTGTTTTTTTGTCGCCCAAGCTGCAGGCGTCCGGGCAAGAGTCCGGGAAGCCGACCAGATAGTCCAGAGGTGCGGCAGTAGAGGCAATCCTGCAGAGAAAAATCTAGAGTCTATATAAAATCCAGATCTAGGAATGGGTCCTCCGCTACCCCCTGAAAGGTCACAGCCAACCAACATTGTGAACGACAATCAGTCGTAGCTAGGTGCTGATGAAACCCAGGGCATCACATCGGGGGCCGTGGGCGCCTCATGAATTATGTTCCCCGAGCTCCTGCTAACCAATCAAATCACCATGGCTAAAATCTTCTCTTGTCGATCAGCGAGTCGCCTTGCCTTCCATGCGTACAGACCTTAATCCTTTGCACAGGTTGCCGTTCACACAAGTGGGGTCTGTGGAGATCCAAAGGTGTACTCAGATCNGCGTACAGACCTTAATCCTTTGCACAGGTTGCCGTTCACACAAGTGGGGTCTGTGGAGATCCAAAGGTGTACTCAGATCAGCGAGCGCTTGAATACCATAAAAAGTTGTGTTTCTTTTGTTTCTCCCTACATCTTGCGGGACCGTCAGCGACAAAGTCCAGTCCTGGCCTTCCTTGCCATTGAGGCCAAAGGCCCGAAATCATGCTGGCCGCCTGTAGCTGGGGCTTCAGTGGTGTGCTATTGGCCACTGCCTCAAATCATGACAGTTCACCAGCCAGTTCCAAATTGATGCCGTATCGGAATGTGCTTCAGCAAAAACATGCAGGAAACAAGTATAGATTATATCATCACAGTTTATCATATCAGCACCCATGGATTTCTATGTTTCTTTGTGAAACCAATCCGAATGATGATATGGATATGACATGATGTAAAAAGCCCATGGGCCATGAACAACGTTCCAATATTGGATCAAATTGGCCTTGATTCGAGCAATGGTTTCAGCTGGCGGGATGCATACAGTTCTTCTCCAGACTGATGGCAGTGCTGTTGCCATCGGATACAATGGATTTCGACGATGCAACATCCCAGCTCTGGATGAGGGAGTGGCATACACCCAGGTTTCTGCAGGATTGGGTCATACAGTGCTTCTCCGGAGTGATGGGAGTGCTGTTGCCATCGGAGATAGACGACCATGTGACATCCCACGTTTGGATGAGGGAACAGCATACACCCAGATTTCTGCTGGCAGTTCTCATACAGTGCTTCTGCGGAGTGATGGAAATGCTGTTGCCATCGNATCCCACGTTTGGATGAGGGAACAGCATACACCCAGATTTCTGCTGGCAGTTCTCATACAGTGCTTCTGCGGAGTGATGGAAATGCTGTTGCCATCGGAGAAAATCAATGGGCACAGTGCAACATCCCGCCTTTGGATGACGGAACGGTATACACCCAGATTTCTGCAGGGGGTGCTCATACGGTGCTTCTTCGGAGTGATGGGAGTGCTGTTGCCATCGGAGACAATGAATATGGACAATGCAACATCCCAGCTTTGGATGAGGGAATGGCATACACCCAGATTTCTGCAGGCTATGGTCATACAGTGCTTCTCCGGAGTGATGGGAGTGCTGTTGCCATCGGAGAAAATCAATGGGCACAGTGGAACATCCCGCCTTTGGATGACGGAACGGTATACACCCAGATTTCTGCAGGGGGTGATCATACGGTGCTTCTTCGGAGTGATGGCAGTGCTGTTGCCATCGGAGAGAATAGAGATGGACAATGCAATATCCCAGCTCTGGATGAGGGAATGGCATACATCAAGATTTCTGCAGGCAGGAGTCACACAGTGCTTCTTCGGAGTGATGGCAATGCTTTTGCCGTTGGAGACAATAGACATGGAGAATGCAACATTCCGTTGCCAGAGCCCGGAATTTCCTACGTGAGCGATCTGACATGTGGCAGAGACTTGGCGTTACAACGCGAGGGTGATGCCATCGCCCTGATATGCTCGACCTTGGCAGGGGAAGAACGCTTTCGTTTGATTGCACAGGGGGTTGATTCGGCTTGGGAGACGCACAAAAGGATTGCCCGTGAATTGAATGTAAACCTCCCAAACCTCCAGCTTGTTTTGCCAGATGGGCAGTTGTTGGCCAGGATCTGCCGCGCAAATCCAGGGGCCTCAGTTGCCGAGGTGAGTCAAAGTACTCAGAACCCACGACCCTGACATACTTTCTAAACTAGAGCTAGCCCATGCTAGCGCGTACAGTTGGTGCGTGGAGGATGAGGCATTTGTTGGAAAAACAGTCTCGTTTTTTTTTTTCACCAAGTGAAGGAGGACCAGACGACCTTCGGTCGTGCTTTGACCCACACTTGCGGAAGTGAAATCCGCCAGATCATACAGTTGGTGATCAAACAACGGCTGGCTTGAAAATTTCCCCAGGGGATCTAGATATATAGTGAATGGGGGTAGTTCTAGATTAATCATCCAGAATCTGAAATATATCGTCTGGAATTTCAGGTATGGACTTGCAGAATGGTGGTATGTAAATTGTGTCATATCTGTGATTCGAGGAGACGGACATTGGATTAGTACATAATACTGTATATATATAATATATAATTATATATATATATGAATGTAAGTGGGCAAACCTCAGTGGAGGGTGCTTAACCAGGAAACATGAACAACGGGGATGTAATGTACAAACAATTGGAGATTTGTTCATCAAAATTATCCCGTCACATTTTTTGGGATTTGTGGCGGGGACGCATGGGAAACCTGGGTTTTGGAGGTGAACAGGTGGCCTAGATGTGTTTTTACTCTTTTGTGGAGGACATGGGGTATCTAACGAATTCCCATGGATGAACTGCAAAAGATTGGTCCATATCCCCTGAAATTTCTTCCAGTGAGTTCTGAGGGCGTTCATGACCCACTGAGTCAGTAGTCTGTGAATTTCACGATCCCAGCGCTGACGGGGCTCCACCGAACCCCATCCCATTTTGCTGATGACTTCTCACTTCCATACGCCAAGCAATCTAATGCGCAGGACAAGAATTGACCTATCTCTCTTTTAGGCTACAAAGGTAAAGTCAGTGGGGCATCCATGGCCCATTTGTCCTGAGGGTTTGGTATGTTACCCACCCGTCCGTATTAAGCTGTACATCGGTCATGTATTGAAGGGTAAATGTCCATGATTCTTACCCAGTTATCAGCTGGGACCTGTTTGAAACAAGCATCATAGAAATGGGTACAGGGCAAATGTTGAATTAAGGTCTTGTTCCCTTATTCGACAGAAACAGAACGGGTTTAAACTAGTCGCATTGGTTTCCAACAGCACAACCCCAGTGCACTTAAACGAGTTATCATATATTATATCATATATATATATAAGTATCATGTATTTATATATGTGATTACTATTATTATTATTATTGTTGTTATTATTCTTCTTATTATTACTATTATTATTATTAATAAATACTTGTATGTCACCTTAAATGAATAGTTTGATGAATTTTATCTTAGCCATATTTCGACATCCCTTGAGGTCTTTGCAAAAAGTGTCTCAACCCCCGGCTCCGCAGGATGCCGCCAGTGGTTCACCAAGCCGCAGAGCTTCTGAGAGGCTACAGTTGCTGAGTGAATTAGTCTTAGGCATTCATTGTTGGTTGAGCCTCCTCTTAGGCATTACGCGATAAAAATATCTCTGAAGTGTAAAGACCAAAGGTTTCAAGCAGATTCCTCTTTTTTTTTTGCATACCCTTATATACCCTTCCCAGTTATCCCAAACCATTTGAATGGACAACTTCGCCAAGATTCCGTGTTTCGTGGGTATCCCGAAAACTTATGAAAAATTAATTCCCAAATAAGAGAGTTCCCATCAACATATCCCATTCAATCCCAGTATCCATTAAAAGCTATCATTAGCTAATGTCATTTAATGTCATGATTAACCAAATTATATCCTACCTTCTGGTAAATCAACATAGACCCCAAAAATCATTCTGAATAGAAACCAATCTTCCAAACCCTGCCAGGGTCTATGTTGTTTCACTGGAGGGGTAACGATCTGTGGAGCAGTCCCCAGGGTGGAGCTGGACCCAGAGGAGGTCCGCGCAGAGATGTTCCTCAAGGCGGGGTGGAGATTTCACCAGCCATGGGGATCTAGGCAACTAACATAATTGTTGATGGGAGGGCTGCCCTCTGATTACTTAACCATATGGAGGTTTCCTAAGTGGGGTACCCCCAAATCATCCATTTTTGTTTGGGATTTTCCATTCTAAACCATCCATTTTTGGGTACCTCCATTTTAGGAAACCCCCATATATAGTAATTAACGATGGACTATGGAAGAAATGGAGCATGTATAAGAGATGTTTTAGGATGATTTACCGCCTATAAAACATGGTGATTTTATAGCTACGTTAAATAACCAGAGGGTACTTGTTCTATATGCTTCATCGTGCTGGCATATTTTCCGACATTTTTGGAAAGGGTATAGAAGTGTTGGTAAATATTCCTTACAATCTGCATGTGGGTGGGGATATGATGGGATTCTAATCAGCAACAATGTGATATGGGTTTGTCTCAGAATGAGGAAATTTTCTGCGATCCATGGCTCTTTTTCGGCTTCACGTGCGTAGAACTCTATATACTAGTTACTATGTATATACGTTTTTGAAATGTTTTGAGTGTTTGTTGATTTCAGTTTGTACTCATCTCGGTTGCCTGCCCAAGCCGTTTTCCCTGTAAATTCAGAGGGAATTTGCACTTTGTCATTTGTTCATCATGCAATAGTGTCAAGTTAGCACTGAATATCATTTTGTCAAACATTTGTTTAGACAAAACTAATGTTTTTGTTCTTATCTTCCTTTGAATAAATGCCACGGAGATGCTTGGGCCTGCGACAAATCATAGATTGAAGTCATGGTTTGGAGCCGGGCTGCGAGATACGAAGACTTCGGAATGTTCCTGCCAAAAACATAGGGATGTTGCGACAGATCTGGGAAATTCGTTGCAGAGAAGACGTCAGGATACTCAAGCGACAGAGGGAATGTTACTTGGCATTTGGCTACGATAAAGTCTTGTTCCATTTCCACAAGGTTTACAATCTTCATTTGATTCTGTCTAACAAGAAATGGTAGCCGGCCAAAACAATAGTATGAAGTTTGCCCATTACTACTGGGTTTGTTTGTGGTGATTACGGTGATTTGCATTTCTCCAGTGACAGGTCACCATCTGGGGAATCTATAGAGGGAATATATATATATATATGTGTTTTTGGGGGATGCTCTTTCCAACAAATCTCGTCATCATTAATCATGCATCAACATTGTCCCATAGAATAAAAGTATGACCCACATAATTATTAAATCATCAAAAGGATTCAAAACGTATAACATATTAACATATTGTTACAATCATTCTTGATTCATATGTTCCCACAATCCAATAATCATTAATCCATCTATTTCCCATCAATTTATATCTTCCTCTAAAGATTAGTTACCCTCTGGTTATTTAACATAGCCATGGAAAATCCCCGAACTCAATGGAGGTTTCTAGCTGGGAAAATCATCCAAAATTAGCCAGCTATTCCATGGCTATATTAGTCATAACCAGAGGGTAATCATTGTTGATCCATTTTTGATGACCTGAATCGGACCCGGCCAGGCCACCTATATGCACCTGGGAGGTGTTCGGGCCCACGTGACCCACCCGGCACTGCGCACACAGCACCTCGGGCGTTGAATGCCGCTGATGCGAAGCTGATCCAATGAAAAAAAACACGATGGAGCCAGCTCATTATCATGGGGATGATTATAATGGGATACAATAGATTACAAGAATATATAATTAATAGGATATTGTAGGATATTGTCGGAAATTATGGGATATTATAGGATATCATAGGGTATTATGGATAGTTCACTACCAATTATCGTGATTTTTTTAGTGATTAACAATGACCAATAGTGATGAAGGTGAAATATGGGGTAAATCATATAGCGACTCGCTGCCACCGAAGCCTGGAATCATGGTTGGGATTCAGGCAATCATCTACAGTGGTGGCCGAAACAGTTCAGCTTCGTGACATAATTTATCCAGATTTGATGATTGTGAACCGTTGTAATGTAGAGAAATCCAGAGATATGGAAAGTCCACGAGAATCCATGTGGATTTCCCTCTGGTAATTTGTTACGTCGTAGCGAACTGGAAAATGGCCATAGAAATAGTGGTTTTTCCCATGAAAAATTGTGATTTCCCATAGTTATGCAACAGTTTACCAGAGGGTATCCAGATTTGATGATGGTTGCTAGAGATGACTTGATGACAAGTGTTTTTGTGAATGATATGACTCTGATATGATGTCTTGATATCACGAATCATGATGATCATTGTTTATTTGATATGAATATGATTAATGAATGATTATTGAGGTGATTGATAGGATCTTAATATGATGAATCCCCAGCTTGGATTGATAGGTTTCCCAAAATGGGGGATCTCCAAGTCACCATGGTTGTTCAATACTAAGTCATGGTCGAGTGACTTGGATGAGTTTTGTGGTACAGATGGTGAACATGGTCTGGTCCGCTAAGGGGAAAAAAAAACAATTGTTGCTCTTCCCATGATCCTTCAGACATTTGCGTTTCTCAATTGGCAGCGCACGTTTTGTTATTGGTTGGCGGTGGCTTTTCCTGATCTTCTAGGTATCATACGTCCAACGGTTTGTTCTCATTCTCTTCTGTTTGTGTATTTTGATTAATTTTGCATATCCATTTTTGACCCTTAAATTCTCCATGTCCGGGTGGTTCTTAGGGGCCAAGAGCAAGCGATTTGGTCCCCAATGGTTGGGTCACCGTTGGGCCCGCTGCGCTTTCATTGGTTGTGAATGGCAGCCATATCCAGCCAACCATGAACCTCACACATTTGCTGAACAAGCCCATATAATCCCCATATTTTGCAAGGAAACTCCCATGTCTTTCAGCTTGAGGTGAGGGAAATGTGGAAGAAACCCTCAGAAAATTTGGTTGTGTAAAACGCGTTGGTTTCCTGAGTTCTTTCTCTCTTTGACTCAAGCTGGTGAATGAGTCTGAATGAGGTATGTTGCTGAACTATGCTAGATACAATTGACATCAGAACTCTGACATATATCCAAAATCCATGTCAGAATCAATCAGAAACAAAGAACGCATCAAAAACATCATCCTTCACATGCTGAAGCTTAACACACTGAGATTCCTAGCCATTTTTTTGGGCAGCTTTCACTTGGGGTCCGAGGAAAGCGGCCCTGTCAGACAGTTTGTTCTGCGCCAACGGCGAACGCCTCTTCCGGGGCCTGGTGGGCCAGGTCATGGCGCCTCGGCAAGTCATGGGGGTACCCTCTGGTTACTGTATGTCAAAATAGCGAACTGGAAAATGGCCATCGAAATTGCGTGGTTTTTCCCATGAAAAATAGTGATTTTCCAGAGTTATGTAAGAGTTTACCAGAGGCTACCTCCATGTTTCATCCATTTGGGGATGGGTCAAAACCTATGCATTTATCCATTTTAATGGGATGAACATCCATGAATCCCAGCTATTTTGATGTGAACAGAAGGTACCAGGGTTTTTACTCATAACCATTTCAATTGGATGTTTCATCATTTTTCTAGCTATAATCATCCATTTTTGTTGTTTTTTTGATTATAAACCATCCAGCTATTGGGGTAAACCCCATTTTAAGAACTCCCCATTTTGATGATCATGATTTGGGCATGACGCGCATCTGGGTGATGGCGGCCATTGATCTATGATCTCTTGGAAACCATCATGATAGTGTGACAAACCCAATGAACCACGGGCCTTTTTCATGTTTAGTAAAGCAACAAAATAATCCACCCTGGGGATGGTTTACAATTGCGTTGCGGGAGCAAAATTGGATGAGAAAATGGGTGGCCATGGATCCGGGGGATGTTTTTTTTTTCCAGTGATGTGGGGACTTCAAGCCATGAAATGTCACCATGAAATCAGCAATTTTGTGGTTCAGCACATGCCTAGACTGTGTCATCCTACTTCGAAGAATGCTGAAAACTGGATTATGAATCACATATCATATCACATCTTCAGTACCGAATCCGTTTGTGCAAAGTGGTTCAAGCTCATTCTGTTTTTTTGAGAAAATATCCTTACACACCGCAATTTTCAGTTGTAGCAAATATCAAACCTAATACACGTTGTGTGTGTCGCATTGGCATATTTTTTACGTACTCAGGTTGTCTCGAGGTAGTGGGATCCCATCCTTCAACCCATTGGAAAATGGTTACCATTGGTACCCTTAGCATTGGAAGCTAGTGAAGCAGGAAGGGATGCTTCAGGATGTCTCGGCATTTGCAGCTCTTACCCTAAAGCCATTTGTCGTTGGAAAATGAATCTGACAATGTCGGCATCTTTTTATGTGAATGATAGATATGGGTTAGTCTGAACATATGGAACCCCAATTTCCAATGGATTACCATCATCATTTTCCCTATTAAAATGGCCATCAGACAAACCAATATTATAATCGCCCACGGGCAACCTCACCATAGATGACGGTTGGATGTGGTTAGACATGGTTAGCTTCGTACGGGACACCTCGCCCAGAATAGATTTAATTTCAGGCACGGGAATCGTACAATGTTGGGCTCCCAGTGATGTTTGAACACTATAGTTGCTAGCTTCTAGATGTCACAAGTATCCTAAACCATCGTTTTTGCACCTCGAGTGGCTTCAAAACCAAGGACCTAGCACCGGAGATGGCATTGAAGGTGCACCTGGAGTGGGACGGGTGGTTGGAAACATCCAACATCAAAATGCAAAGTTGCTCAAAGCCACCGGCAAATGATATCCACAAGGAATGTTACCCGTTTCCCCTTTGTACTTGGAATGTTGGGAGCAAGTTTGAAATCCTGTCGCCACTCGTGTCCTTTGAATTCTGAGTTGGACGCAGAGCATTGAAACTCAGATTGGCAGTTTTCCGGCCGCTGTTTCCATGTTAGATTTCAGAGATTGCCACACACCTCCACAGAACCAAGAGCCAGAAACTGTTGATTAAGTTCCCTTCGGCCGGATAGCAAAGGAAATCTGGTGAACCTTTATAAAACCCAGCCCAAACTGCGAGGGGTTAAGGGAGTGGATGGGGTTGGAATATCCAAATTTCATCAAAGCCCAGGGCCAAGCATCAAGGGCGGATTGTGGCAATGGCACCACAACCTCACCAGGAGAAACCAGCTCCAGAGCACCTTCTACAATCATCATATTTCAGCATATTTCAGCCATATTATTAGTTGTATAATTGTTTAAGGTATGCATCGTACATGTTCGATGGAGTCGCACCCAGGGGCGGGAACAGCCATCCCAGGCCTGGTGTTTTACCATTGTTTCTTAGGGAAGTGCACACCCGTTGTGCATCCTCAAGTAGCTCGACCAAAAATGCTCCGTGCATCGCAGGTGGTGCGAAACATCCTCAACACGGAGCGTGGTCGATGTTTGTTTATCATCAAGAACTCCTTGATCCATCAAGCCCGCCTAGTACCTTGTTCTTGAAAGCAGGGAAGGGAGCTATGGGCCCTACTGGGGATTGAATTGGGGATATAGGGGAATGGAAACGGCCAAGTTTCTCACGAGCTCTGAGGGATGTCACTGAACACCGGAGGCCCAAACCGCACAGACTGCAGAGATGCGAAGGCATCAAGGGACATTAGTGCATTTTCATTGCAGTCGTCCCGATAATTACATAATGTTGAAGGAATTTGACTAGCAATGTTTTCGAAGATGGATTAGACAAGATTTTACAGCATAATTAGTCCATGAAGCTAAATATTCATACATATATCAATAGATTATATATATATATATACATTATACAATACATAATATACACACCGTCATTCACATTCATATGAAAATATCAATACAAATGTAATTCCATGCCGGTATCAAAAATTACTAGCCTGGGGTATTTGAGAATAGGAAGATGGGGACGGGTCAGGTCGCCCAGGTAGCTGATAGGTGGATGCTTCATAGGTGTTGATCCTCAAGTAAAAACCCTTTATTGGTTGATGGTTGGTTAAGTCCCATGAACTATCCCCTTGAAGTTTTATTTAATTCAAGATTATATGTTAACTATCAGAAAAATCAGATTAAATATCCATTCTCAACCCATGATAATTCCATTCAAATCTCATTCGTTTGGTTTTTGATTCCAGAAAACTTTACCAGTTACCACTTGATTTATTAAGATTATTAAGTCCCATCAACATCCCAGTAACATCCTATTCAAATTCCAAGTCGTTGGGTGAATCCAGACCAAATGTCCCTAAGGAGTTGGAAGCGTCTCAGCGGGTGATCCATATCCTGGAACAGGAGCAGTGACCACAGCCCTGGTTGATGAGTTATACTGGTTATACCAGGTGGTTGCCTATGCAATGTATTGGGGATGATCATAACCCAGGAGCTGGGGATCACCCTCGAAAACCAACTCGCAGATGCAGACTTTAGCCGTTTCATGCATGAACATGTGGAGTTCAACCCACAAAAAGATGGTGATTTCACATGATTTCATCGGCAAAAAACAAAGCACATTACATTACACTCGTGGATTTTTTTCAGCCGCGCAAAGTGGACTTTAAAGCACCAAAGATTGGATGGACACAAGCAACAAAAGTGGCGATTCAACCTGCAAAGAAGGGTGATTTGGGTAACTGAAGAAACCAACTGGATGAGTAATATATACATATATGTATATAGTGAGGATATGAAATAATATGAAATATGAACCAACAATTTCTTGACATTTTGGCCAATGAATGGTGGATATGGAATGGGATGTTACTTGGATAAACTGACCGGATCGATAGTCACTGAACATTTGTTTTTCGATAATTTTTCGGTTGGGCTATCAGTTGGGACATTGTTGGGCCAGGACGGGCCAGGAGTCTGGCAATGGATCCAGTGAAGGCTTAGATAACTTAGATCGCAGGTTTTAGGAGTCCTGGAACCAGCTGGTGAAAGAAGGATAAAAAAGCTAGACAAAGCAAACTGGGGATTGTATAGTCGATGGTAGAGTTGACGATTGGATGTATTTGTGACATGTTTTTCGGTATGAACAGCCCATCGCTGATAAAGCACTTGGTGAGTTTGAAGGGACAAGTGCATGAATGGGGCCTGTGATGAATTATCATTGCGGTTGCTACATTCCTTGGTCCGTCAAGAAGCTGAGTTGTAGAATGATATCATTGACCCACCAGGGCACTAATGCGAATATGGACGATCATCAGCGCTGTGGTTGGAAGACCCAGCTTTCAGACGCTGAAAGCATCATCCTTGGGAGCCACTCAAAGCTGGAGACTCCCCTATAGATCCAACTTTTCATCGCCGGCAGCCGGCAGCCTCCAAAAAACCTGATTTTACTATATATACTCAATTACACATAGTTGACCATCACTTATATTCACTAAACATAGTCTTGCTTTCCTAGTTACTGCATTCTGTATCCCCAGAGATGTCTCATGATACATCCACGGTTGCAGTCGGCCTGTACGCTTCGTCAGGAGCCAGACGAAGTTCAAAGACAACTCGCAGAAGGCCACCGCAACTGGGGGACAGCAACACAGAAGCGGATTGAAACCATTCAACATCACCTTGAAAAGCAAAGATTCAGCGTATTTTTAGACTAATTAGTTCGCCTTCATTGCAACTATTTTCTTACTGGTTTCTCCGATGAATTTGGTCTGCAAAATGATTGCCGGAGGGCACATGTGTATACATTTGTAGATTATCTAATAGCGCTTCGAACATGGAAACCGGGTGCCCCCCCTAGCTTGACGCAGGAGGGCCGTTGTTCCCCTTGTCCGGCAAACCGCCCAGCGATACTTCGGGCTCTTCGAGCGTTCCTAAAATGGGGGGTACCCCTAAATCATCCTTTTTAGTAGGATTTTCCATTATAAACCATCTATTTAGGGTACCCCAATTTTAGGAAACCTCCATATCAATGGCTAAGATTGGCCATGAGATGGTTGAAGAAGTTTAAGATCTTTTGATTAAAACATGAGAACTGGTTGAAGTTAAAACTGTTCCTGGGCAAACGTTGGAAGATATCCTCTGGTTTCCCTCATTTTTGTCAGTTTCACCCTGGAGAATTCCAACCGGTTCCCAAGAGGTCTTAGATTTTGATACACATTTGAGGGATTTTGAGGGAACCTTGGTGAGGTTTCAAACTGTTCTTGGACCTGCATCTAAGAATCGCCATGAACTGTTTATTTTTTCATATTACACACTAGTGTTTTCTTTTCCCTGTGTCCCGTGCCCATCAAACCGTGCCCATCAAACTATATTATAGGGGTTCACTCAACAAAACTGAGATTGTATCCAGCAAATTCGGAAACTGACCCAGTGGTTAAAGCTGAATTCGGCCAACTTCATGTTTCATTTGTGTAGGCTTTGTGGACTTTGAAAGACCTTGCCGAAATGATAACAGGTGCTGGTGGCAAGCTCCCAATCAGTTGCTACCCATCTACCGTTTGCCAACTTCATGTTGCAATGAAAAACATGCCTTTTAGATTCATTTATAGATGAGTTTTCCAATGTTTTCCCATTGATTTTCCTAGTCATAGATACGGTTTCACATTGATTTTCCCATTTATAGTATTTATGGATGGGTTTTCCATCCCATTTGCCAATTTGTCCATTGATTTTCCCAGTTCTAGATGGTTTTCCATTGATTTCCCTTGGTTTTCCTTGGGCTCTTTGAGGCGCCTCTGAAGAGGACGCGGGCTGCGACGGTCCCTGTGGAAAGCCGTGAAGATCATGAAAAACCATCAAGTTTTGAAGATTTTAATGGAATGTAGGCTCTGGTAATCAAACATGGCAAAGGAAAATGCCTCATTTGTAGACTATTCCCCCACCTAGAAACCTCCGTTTTGATCTGGGATTTTCAATTGCCATGTTTAAGCAAAAACATGGGGATGATACCATTTTGGTCGTTGAACATGCTGCCATTGAAAATGATCTCTTTGCAGGTCATTTACCATGATTTACCTATTAAAACTATGCTCATTTTCACTATGTTGGATTACCACAGGGGTATCTCTATTTATAGAAATCATGTTCTCACCACAGAAATACAGAAAAGGGTGCTTTTGGTAAGTTTTTGTTGGAAAGGTTTGATTGCTTGGGGAAGCTGGTTGGAGCCCAAATACCCAAAGCTACCGACCGCAACTGGGAAGCTGCAGAGATGGAGAGCCCGCTGTCAAAACAGAGCAGAGACTCATCGGATCAATAGGTTCAACATGTTCAACCCTCTATTCCTCTCAGAACCCTACAACAGCCATGAAACACCTATAGGCCTATAGGTGTAATTGGTTCATCATCATCATCATCATCATCATCATCATCATCATCATCATCATCATCATCATCACCATCATCATCATCACCATCATCATCAGCACCACCACCACCACCACCACCACCACCACCACCACCACCACCACCACCACCACCTTGGTTCATGATGATTCTTCAGCCAACTGAGAGAAAAAGAGAAACGTCACCGGGCATCCCGAGCGCGCCTCGGACAGCTTCCCCCTCTGGAAACTGGTCAGGATGAAGGAGATGCATCAGCGACCTTTCCCAAGAGGACCAGTACAGACAAGGCGGCTGGGAATTGCTTGGGTGGGTCGATACCAATGATGGTACCATTGTGGTACCGTTTTGGGGATGATTTGGATGTATTAGGATAATGATTTGGGATGATTTGGGTATGATACCAAGTATATATGATCATTGTATGATGATTAATATATAATTATCTAATTTCAACAGATATCTTTTCGTGTTCACCACCATGTGCCTCAACCGTAGCCATGATTGACCATCTCCAGAACGTCGGCATGCCAGTGATTCCAAACAGATCCCAAAGGCCTCCCAGCGTGCCATTCCCGCAAAGAACTGCCACAGATGGAGGATGATAATTGCATGTTTGGTGTTTTTGTTGGGGTGTCCCAGTCGGGTCAAAGCTGAAGCTCAAGATGAACTGGCCTGTCTTTGTTTTCCAATGATGTTTCATGTTTCAACATGTTTCAACAGGACTTTCTGATGATTTTCGGTAGCAGCTGATGAACATTCTCGCGGGTGCAAGATGGTGAAACCACTCAAAAATCAGCCTGTAGAACCCCCACATCAACCCTTATGGGTCTGAAATTTCCTGTTCAGTGCCATTCGTAATTCAACCACGCTATTTCCCTTATATGATGTGTCTAAAACCAAATTTGATGATTGAAAAATCATCCGAATGGTTGAACATATCGTCCCATGAAATCCCCAAGTTGTGGTTTATACAATGATCGATATGGGAAAATCATGGAAAACCACAGGCTTGGGATTTCCCATGGTTTACCCTCTGGTAATTTAACATAGCTCTCTAAAATCACCGTTTTCAATAGGTAAATCAGCTATAAATGCACCATTTTCCATAGCTATCTTACTTTGCCGAAAGGTATCCCCATGGATTTTCTCAGCACTTTTCCCATCGAAATTCCCAGAAGGTGGAGCCTACTAGCCCCACCAGTCCGAACCGGGTGAAGAGCCGCCGGGCTGGGGTCCGGAGCACCCAGAGAGGCTGAGCTAAACTCACCAGGAGATGAGTGAAGGCTTTTGAGGTGAAGAAAATGAGCGTATTGTCAATGGATGTTAACGGATAATGGTCAATCAATAGTGAATGAATGGATAATCCCATGGTTATAATATGTTATAATGGTTAATTAATGGTCAGCCAATGGTGCATCATTCATGGGGGGTATAACCAAGAAAAGTGAATGATCAATGGATAATTATATGGTGGACATTTGGGTTTGTTTGAACATAGGGTAGCCCTAAATCCATTGGCTAATCATCATTGTCCCTTTGAATTGCCGTGTGGGGGGTATCCCCTATGTTCAGACACACCCAAATGAAAAAAATGATTGTTGGGTGACAATTGAGATAAAACAAAGAGATTCGATGTTTTTGTTTCTCTATTTTTGTTCTCAATTGAATGGCCAAATACAGGTGGATCAATCCCCCTCAGAGGCAACCCCATTGAGACGAACGTGGGGCTTTGACTCCAATGAACATGGGGTGTACCAACTATAGTTTAGATATACTGTGTGAAACCTTTTTGGGGGGATGGCTACCCACAGGCCCCCCGTGACGTCCCCAGATGCGCGGCTTCATGGCCTTTGCCGACTCTATGGCCCGTTCCGCCGCCCGGCGGCCCACGGTCTGGGAGACCCAGGAGATTTCGGGAGCCAAGTGGAAGTGGAAGTGGTACCCTCTGGTTATAGCTGACATAGCTATTGAAATGGCATGACATGGCCATTGATAGTCGCTTTATCCATATTGAGATGGTGATTTTCTATGGCGATGTTTGCCAGAGGATAAAGTTTGCTTTTGTTTGACTGTTCTTCTGTTTCTTTCTTTTTTAAATATGTTTTCTTGACTTTCCTGACTTTTAAGATGTGATCTGCATGAAAAATTCTTAACCCTGGAGCCCAGGCGGTCCTGGGAGAAGGTGAGGCGGAAGAAGCACCGTTGCTGCAGATCCGCCCCTTGGTTCCGCAGGGATGGTGACTGGTTTTTGGCCCAGAATTGATGAAACAAATAGGGGGCACGTTAGTCAGGTTTAGCCAACTAAAGCTGGTCTCAGACATTGCGAACTGGAAAGAAATGATAGACATGCTGATGAATCTCTTGTTCCAGGTGATTTGTTTCATTGGCAGCTTCGATTTTGGAAGAATAGCCAGCAAATGAGGGTTATCACAAACAAAATGCGGGCTTGAACTGAATCAACAATACTTCAAGAATTTATTGCCGAAAATATTCGGAATTAAGAGACTAGTTATGAGTACCGAGAAAGAGAATTGAAGGTAGGGTCACCTGTAGTGGGTGGATGAAATCTCAACGGTACCCAACTTTTTTATGATTCAGCTGCAGATGCCCCATGGAACTAGAAAAAGACACCTGCATTCATCAAACTAAGTGATGTTCCGACATGTGATGCCTTCCTTGGAGATCTCTTGGGTGGTTTGTGAACAGAGAGAGAGAGAGAGAGAGAGAGAGAGAGAGAAAAAAAAAAACGAAAAAAAAAACATATATCCCACCTATATTTCTATTATATAGGTATATAATTGCATATATGTATATGCTATACATCACCACCCATTATGCATATTTATCATAGCACTATATCCCAGGATGGGGTCTCCCAGCAACTTTCCAGAGGTTCTGCAGAGACCAACCTGCTTCACATGCCCGTGCGGCAACCTGGGCCAGGGCAATGGCGCCGTGATTTTTTGGAGGTGGTGATGAAGGATGGAGAAATCATGGGTAAAACGCAGGAAAATGATGGACATCTGGAAATATTCATGAATTATTCACTGGATTGGTTTAAGGGAAAAATCTACAGGAAACCATGGTTTTCCCCATCAAATATAGAGGTTTCCTGTAATTTTTCCCTTTAACCAATCCAGTGAATTATGGAATTCATGTGAAGATGGCAAATCCACCATGTTCAAATCGAGAGAGCAAGATCCATTTGTTAGGGGTAAACCCATCAGGAGCGGTAAACCATCAGAATTCATCAACGGGCCATTTCCCATAATTCACCTCAGGGTGGCTTGGTGGCTTTGATTATGCGAAGTCTGGCTTGGTTCCACCCACCTTGTGGTGAAGAACACATGGAACCTTCATGTACAGATGCCGAAACGTGTTTCCAGGATGTGAAAACTATGAGGTTCACAGACTATAATTCCAAAGCTTTCAAACTGTAAGAAGTTTTTAGAACAAACAATGACTTTGGGGGGTGAGGTTTCCAAGCCTGAAGATGCACGGCCGGGCTCGGCGGCGCGCAAGCGAGGCGGGGGCACCCAAAAAATCATCCAAGTCATGGATGACCATAGAAAAGTATTGAACCCCATTGTACAACGGGGATTCCCCATTTTCTGAAAGCCCCAAATAGGCATTTAAGTGAGGACTTCGTTTGGAAATGCCAGCTTTCAATGGAGAAGTTTCAGGTAATCACCTACTCGTACAAGTGGGTGATTTTTTCAGCACGCCAGGTTAAATCAATGGAGGATATTGCACGTGCCAGGGTCAAAACATTTACACATACATACAAATACAATAAATGATCATTGTCCGGGACAGTGGTCAATCCATTTCCATTTTGACTTACATATACCCACTGTAAGGATTCCAACATGGGATGGAATGAGCATGCAACGAACAGTACCGTGTTTTGACCATGGCGCATATGAGTTAGATTCATCCATGTAACATCATATAACCAGCAGAGCATCACTATCAGCTGACTCCCAGTCGACTCGCAGGCAGCAAAAGTATTGGACGAACGCAATACTTGGCACCTGCCAACATGGCCGAACGTTTGCGCGAGGTGCTGCCGGGTGTTGGGGTGCGTTGAGAGGTGGCGTTCTTTGAGAGATCTTAAACAAATCGGCAGGTGGAGATACATGAATCAGATGGGAGTAATGATTGAATGAATTCGGACACGAGAAATCGTTTCAGCAAATTGAAACATTGAAGGGGCATATATACATCATTTGGTTGCACGACCATCAGGAAACATAAGGTTGATCCTTTTCCTGTGAGAACCGGCTGATTTCCAGATGGGATTCAATGCCCCGGCTGCGGATTTGTTCATGTTGGATTTCCTTGCAAAGGGCATTCTAAAGACCCCATGATTGATGCAAAATTTGCAGGACATCCCACATTTGAACGCATTGTGGCTGATCGAAGCCATAGTTTCCTTCAGGCTTTTCACTCTTACAGAACCATCCAGTAGTTATAAATATGGAAAAGCCATGGAAAAAAGCACTATTAGATCAAGTTTCCCAGGGGTTTCAAGTACCATGTCTTAGATGACTGAAAGGCGCAGCTGGCGGCAGATGCGCAAGGTGCCAGGCAGCGGGCTTCGCAGCCAAGGGTATCCCAGGGGAAAAACTGTGGGGATGACAGTGCTATTGATTTTGTGATTACCCTCTGGTAAACTGTTACATAGCGAACTGGAAAATCACCATTTTTAATGGGAAAATCCACTATTTCTATGGCCATTTTCAATAGCAAACTGTTAGTTCACCAGAGGGTAACATTGAAATGGTGGTTGACAAACTCTTGTCAGAGTTTGCGGTGACTCTTGGTTCGCCAAATCGGCTTTCAGAGATTCCGCTGTGGTTCCAAATCTTGACTATTGATATATCCACCCTAAACCTCATTGAACGTCATTGGCTCTTGTGTATAGATACTTTTCCTATTAAACCTTTAATTGGAGAGGATTTTCCCTGATTTTCTAGTAAAACCTCCTAAAACTTAGCATAACCTAGCTATTTCAGGGTAGCTGATGCCACGCATCTTTTTGAAGCTGATTCCCGGCTTCCGCCCGGCAGGAACGGAAGCCAGGTCGCGTCCGAGAAGGGCAACCCGACCACGGTGTTCTTCGGCCTACAGAAAAAAACCTTAAAAGGATAGCACAATTAGAAAAGGAAGCACTCATCACACTGATATCACTATTCTAACATCGGATTTGTGATTCAATACTCTTCTATTTTTGCCCGATTCTTGAGCTAGATCAAGAATCACCGTTGATTATAGATAGGTACTGTATCATCTATCACTGGGGTAGTTTCCATAGCAATCGCTTAAATTACCAGATGGTGTTTACCCTGGTGGATGCCCTTTGTTTGAGGAGTCAAGAATTCGAAGGCTCAGGGTTTTCAACACCAACCCTTCTGCTGGTTGTTGGTCTCAACTGTACCTCCTCAACTATCCCAGGATGGAGGATGATCGGGTTAGGATGGGTTAGGAAGTGACCTCTTTTTTAGTGGCAGGCATAGGGGTTGAAACAACCCTCATTTGCCAGGGGCATTCTCACAGGGATGTGTTATGTTTGAATTCTGATTGTTGTTGGTTTCCAGCAACTGCTCAGAAGGTCAAACCCAAGATTTCGACAGCCATAGCGATAACAAGATCCAAGTGGTCTCGGGCAGCCGGTGAGATTGAAATGGATTGAGATTGTTGCCTAATTAATGGCTATCCGTATGAAATTTGTTCGCGATGTGACACAGCACAAAAGAAACATCAAAAAAGCGAGAGCGTTTGCATCAAGATTTCTCGCATTGTGAAGTGAAATTCCCGCCATTTGGGTTTGGCTAGGCATACCCCAAACTTTGATGGTTCATCATTTTTTCCAATGCCATCCCAGTTTACGGGGCCATTTTGGGCGTGCCGATTATGCCCCAATCCCAATGTGTGTTGCTGAACCATTTCCACTGAATTTTGCTGGATGAAATGCTGTCCCAGGTTTACCAGCTCCCTTGCATCTTCGATGCTGAAAACCATGCTGCTCTGCGCTATTTAGCAGCGCCCTACTGGCTGACGATTGTACTAGGGGGTTGTACTGTCCAAATCTATCCTGCACACACATGGGGCTCAGGTGATTTGTTTCATCTTCGCATTGGTTAATCCACCATTTCGGGAACCTATTGGGAATATGTTCGAGTCTTGAGTGGCAACTTAAGCAAACCCAAGAATGTCTAAACGCAAATGAAACTATGTTTGAACACATGAGTTTTTGTTTCGCGAATCTTGACTGATGGCCAGTTGAGCTGGAATCCCGGCACTAGGTAAACTGAATGGTGATTGGTGGTTTTCCCCCTCTCAATAGGCAAGTTGGTTGAAAAGTAGGCCAACCATGCAAAATGGTGATTGATTCAACCACAAAATGGCTAATCTACCAAGAAAGAGCGGACACTATGGAGCTCCATAGGATGTGGTAAATATAGCGGCAAGACAAAGATATCGAGAGCTGCGAAGTATTGGCTCAACCAACATTGATTATAATTGGATCCAAACCTTCCCGAGAAGGTCCTTAAACTCCAAATCATACCCCAGTTATACTTCCTAAGTAGGTACGTCTGGATCCATAGGGGATTACAATTGGATGCAGTGTGGAATGGTTATCAGCTCCTCAGCCTGCAAGGAAGCAACTAGCAAGTGTTTCACCCCCGAAATATCATATGGAACCCCAAAAAAGTGCATGTTCAATCATTTTCTTGTACATTCTCCAATCGCAAGCACTCATCGTTTCAGCAATGTCCAGGCCCCCCAAAAAGGGGCTCCAAGTTTGTTCTTCGTTTTTTTTTAAAGGCACCCAACGGAGGTGACCAATACTCACGGACTTTTCTCCGTTCCAAGGTTGAAGAAGGCCGCCCCAGCACCAGCGGTCAAGGTTCAAAAGACCAGTATGAGTCCCTCGGCACCATGTCTGGGAGGGCCGCTTTAACCAACAAAATGGTGGGATTGGTGTGAGTATAGTTCATCATTGATAACAGTGGTTAATGTATGATGGGATAATGGGTTAATAATGCTGAATGGGTTTATGATAACTATAGACTATAGTATATTGGGGTTGTTATGGGTTAATAGTGCTTATATAATACTGATTAATCATTGACAAGGATGGTTAATGGAATATTCAAATTCAATTGGTTACCTCCGCTTTCATCAAACATGGCTAGCGGGGAAAGACCGGGGAAAATCCTCGAACTTAACCGCGGAGATTTCAGCCACAGTTGACTACCAGATGGGTATTTTCCCTGGATTGCTGCAGATGATTGGGCTTTACCCTCGGGTAAACAAACATAGCCATGGAAAATCATCGGTTTTAATGGGAAAATCAACCATAAATGGCAGTTTTCAATAGCAAAATGTTAGTTTACCAGAGGGCAAACATCAAAGATGATGGGGATGACTAAGTGGACCATTGACAAATGATGGTTGATGACTATAGTTGGATTTTATCGACACAAAGTCGATGAGTTGTGATGATTTCCCAAGGAGAAATCCACTACTTACTTGGGGAATCTATGTCGGGAATGTGGTGTATTTTTTCGGGGTTCCTGGATTGCAACTCCAAGTTTTTGGAGGATCTGGATGGATTTGGCTTGGTGATTGGAGATGTTGAGTGGAAAAAGGATGAAATCGTTGAGACCTCACTGGATTGAAGGGAATTGGATTGGGAAAACATGGGAAAACTATCCCAAAATGGCCCAACCTTTCAGTCTAGTGAAGTTCAATTTCCGCAGATGAAATGGGTGGACAGTTACGAATCAACACATGCCCTGGCTGGTTGTAGCGAGCAAACAATCATGTCATAAACATCATGGGGGGTTGAGTAAGCCAACAAATAAGCGTGTAAACATCGATGAGGATGGAAATCAAGCCAATCAGCAAATTGATTATCAATTATGACTAGTCATTTGGTGCTGGCTTAGATCCACTTGATGGGAATACGACGTAAATGACATAAACATCATGGTGATGCTAGATACCATTAAGCCAGCAGGAGTTGAGCTTCAACAAGAAACATGGCGGGATGTGACCAACTTTAGGATGATGAAAACAACCAAAGACTCTGGAAATCTCCTGGGTTCTGATTTACCACTGATATCATTTGATATCTACTGATTTAAGGGCTCACGCCTGACAGCCGGGCGCCGGCAAGGTTGGCCTCACCCTGTGGGTCTAAGTTCGGTTTATGCGAGCCCTATGTTGGGCCACGTTAGACCAGGGCTTCGAGGGCGGCCAGGGTCGGTAGGTGGTGTGATGGTGGGTGTGGGTCGGGTGGTCGTTCTGAGGGAAGGTGTTGTTGCTGTTGTTGTCGATGTCGTTGTCGTTGTCGTTGTTGTTGTTGTTGTTGTTGTTGTTGTTGTTGTTGTTGTTGTTGTTGTTGTTGTTGTTGTTGTTGGTGTTGGTGTTGTTGG